>SMGT01008885.1:366343-381643 GCA_004794575.1 Lanistes nyassanus | reverse complement strand
ATCAGAGACCTGAAGGATGCCCCAGGCACGACCTCCATCACCGTAACCAGAAGAAGTCAAGGAGTCACCGCCATTAGACGCACGGCTTGCAAGACCTCCGATGACACTGGCCTCAATACCTGCCGACCAAACATGACGTCACACTTGTACTGTTGTCTGCTGCCTTTTGCCTACCCTTTCCTCCCACCCGCAAACTCCCATTCACGCTAAAGCAGCGAAAACCAGAAAGCCATTGCTTAATTACAGACCATTCTGGACAAAATTTGATGAAGACTAGTTTGGGACACTCTCTTGCAAAGGAATTTCCCAGTGGCATTGGTGCCGAGTTCCTGCTAGTGTTGATTGCTAAGGAAACTTGTCGAGATGGTTTGCAGATATACACAGCCCTGCACTAGTACTCACGCTAACTTTGACATTGTCTGGTAGTTCTGGCTGGTGGCATCGCTGGCTGAAACTATTTACACACAGGAAATACACGTCCCTCTGCTACAGATGCCAAAATTCCTCTTTACCTATGTGTTCACTTCCGGGTAAAGTTTAGGAGCTAGATGCAAGATCGTGGCTTCTAAGTTATTCTCAAAACTCCGGGGCAAAAGCACGTCGGGGTTAATAAGCTCTGTGTTTCTACCTCTGAAGTAGTCCTAACTCCAATACATTGTAAGGCGACATGAACCGGAATAAACCCAATTTTATCTCGTATTTAAACTCGGCAACGCGATTATTATTTTTGTAATTCCATGAGACAATACATTACTGTAAACATAAACATGTGCACATCAGTCCACTACATTTCTTTGTCTGTGTCTGTCTCTCTCTCTCTCACACACACACACATCAAACGTCACACATCACACATCAGATCACATCAATTCACATCAGCAGCAGACTTTGGCACTGACAATGTGCATTCGCCACTTGCTCGTAGCATGACTTCATGGAGTTCAGAGTGCTCAGGTGAGCGCGCACAGCTGCCTGCGAGGCTGACACACCTAGTAACAGGCAGAAAATAAGGAAACGAAATTTTGACCATCGATCGAAAAAGCCTCGGAAATAAGTACAGCGCCTAGGTCTCTTAACATATCAGTTATTTGAAAGGCGTTCAACGTGTGAGAACAAAGGGGAGAGTATAGAGTGGTTTTGACAATGGAACGTGACGTCAAACATTAAAAACAAAAGCACCAAAGTCTTTAGGGTGACTTCCCTTAGGCTACTCACCGCCGATATTCATGCCAGTGGGATGCAAGTTGTCGATGCTTCCATGGCAATTTGTGGCGGCTGGAACAGACGCACATAACTATGACTACATGTGTAGATTCCAGCATCAGCCTCTTAACCGTCTCTCTGGATCGCCTCTGAAGTTTAACGGTCAGGGCGTCGACTTTGGAGGTGGGAGGTTGTCGCTTCCCACCTACCCGATAAATCCTAATTAAAGTAACTAAATTATCAAGCTAATTGTTATCATGAACCAAAGTCTTCCATACCCATGGCCGACGACACAGCAACTATGAAGACACTCAAAGCGAAAAACAAGGCTGGGGCTACTTAATCCAAAAATAAGGAACACAGTCCAGCGGATGGCTTTTTATATGCGATAGACAGGTCTAGAAAAAGATTACTTGTATATGTCTATCTCTCCGTGTTTTTTGACACGGTGCAAAACAACGGCGCAAAGCAAAAAGTAATCTAACCAAATATCTGTTTTCAATGTCCATTGCACCTGCCACGCGCTTCAGGTTTTTCTCCTCGTTTTCCATACCCACCTCTACCACAGATATTGACGATAAAATTAAATGTATTTGTAAATACATCAATACAACAAGAGGTATTTGAAACGCTCAAAGTAGCCGTATGCCCACGCATGCAACCAAGGGAGCTTACCGTACCCAAACACGTAGCAAAGAGAGGGCCGAAAGAAAGGAACTTGGCAGATCCTCAGAAAGATCTGCCATCCCTTTCTTTATAACGACGATAGTCTTAACACGGCTAACCCTCGGTACACAACGTGTGCATACAGAGGATCCCTTTTAAATGTAATCAGCCAGCTCGATAAGCTAGTGCTGACAACTTGGATCAAAGACAAACACAACATTGGACAATTACACGGAATCCTCAAGGTGCAAATTTTAACTAAATCTAAAACTGTATTTGTAAACATAAAGCAAACATGTTTAACAGTTGTTTTAGACAACTTGTACGTTTTCAAACAGAATATAGTCAATCTTGTCTAAACTAGTCTTGTATCAGATTGTTTTTTTTTCGATGCCGTTTGTTACTTTTGCCTTACCCATACCATATCTGTTGGTACCTAGCACGTTTTGAAAAATCAGGAAGTTTGCATGCACAAGGAAAGTCTCATTCTTAATTAAGCGTGCTGAAGCCTCTTCAAAGACCAGTTGCTTTAAAGGAGTTTTGTTATTTCTCCGCCTGTAGCAAAAAAAAAAAAATTGATCGAATAGTCATTACAGATTCAAATCTCGGGGAGGAGAAGTTTTTGGAGAGATATTCTTCATCCGAATTAAACTAATCGCATGCTAGCGGTTCGATTAATTCTTGAGACTAAGCCTGGGCTCGAACCAAAAACCTCCAACCTTGGAGGCGGACCACCGAGTCTGTGAGGGAGGGGAAGGGGCGATTTTTCCGTATATACACGGGGTTTACCTGACTCGACTAAGTCGGATGAAAGCAGTCGTTAAAAATTGGCAATCTAGTGGTTGCCCTACCAGACCCCTGACACTATCGCGAACCGTACTAGGACTGGTTGGGCCGGTGTCTGGGTGGGGCTGAAGCCTGTGTCGTGACAGCCGTTCCACGTGCAGTGGGGCCTTAACTTGTCTAAACAACAGATATGCACCTAGTTTGCAATGGGAAAATAAGTCATTAAAACCCACTCTCCTCCCGCCAATCCCCTTACTCTAGACATGGTAACAAACATACGGGTCTGCGCGTCCACTCACAAATCATTTACACTTTTCCTGCACACAAACACCCAGATCGAAGACCATGCACAGACAACTGTCTGAAGCAAGGGCGAAGAGGCTGTCTGTACCCGAGTGTCACATGTCACTCCTAGGTAAGCCTGTTCCCCCTTCCCTCTCTTCACACCTGGTGGGTGGAAGGTACGTCACAGCCAGGCTAATAGCTCCGCCCCAAGCTGGACTGGCCAGAACTGGTTTAATCGAGGTTAAGGCGTCAGGACGCCTACTACTTAAAGAGGCAAAAACGTGAGTGTAGGATAGACAAACTCGTACAGGACATAGAGAGAGAGAGTTAATGTAGAAAGACCAAGAGAAGCGGACACATGTAGACCCACGGACCTCTACCCCTCGCCATCTTAGCCAAGACGTTGAAAGAGTAAAGGGCTCCAGCATTTCACGACAGATACACAGGGTGTATTTCGCCGACTACGAGACAGACGAGTAAGTGATTGCTGTTGCGCCTTATAGGACTGCTCTTGCCATAAACTTATATTAGAGTCTGGGACTCGGGTTGATTTAAGATAGGTGGTTTTATCCTGCCGGAGACAGGAGACGTTAAGCTAGTGGCCGGGCGTATGCCAAAAGGGGAGGTAGAGGAAGTGCTGGTCGTGGCAGTGTCATAGCTTCATTGTTGGTCGTTGTATAGCTTTAGAATTGTTTATCGCAGAAGTAGTTGCTTCAGTAGTGACGAGAATAGGAGCTCTGTTGTCGGTCACTTACTGTATTTGTGTATTGAGTGGGGTCTTAGGCCGTTTTGCAGTTTGATTTCCCCTCTGGAGTTTGATTATCTTCTTGTCTGATACCTCGTGGTATGACGTAATCAGGCAGCATCTTACCCTAGACATGAGCACGGTGATTCTCTGTAAATAATCTGTAGATATATTTGATGTTGTCGAGTCAGTTAGTGTTGAAATATATGTTGAATAACGGTTCGCTGCAGTTGAGTCTTTTACGAGGGTGGGGGCTCTTGAGCTAGTAGTGTTTTGCCTGCGTGAGACTGAGCGAACGTTTCAGAGTATGAGAATCTTTTCCCTCGGTAGATTTCTCTAGTTATTCACATTATTTCATAGCGTCGTCACCCTTTGGTGTAGAAACCATTGACCTGAAGCAGTAAAGGTTTTGGTGGCGATTGCTCAATTAATCTATATTTACGAGATCACCATAAAAGTTTGTTCGGTAATTCGGAGAAGTCGAGTCCAGTAAGTTTAGGTACGGCCCGTCACGTCACACCGAGCTCTAGGAGTGAGCTCAACCTTGAGAAACGTCATATCCTCTGTGGCCTGCGTGGACGTCAGCACCGAGGTCTGCTGTTACGTGCAAGTGCTCAAGAGGTCTTCAGGGTATCTACTGGTGAACATATCCCGGGAAAGAGCGCTCCAATGTACAGACTGTCGTGTGGACTGTGTGAAGCATTCAGGAACGAGTGTTGTGTTATATAAGTGTTGTGCATCACGTGGTCATTTTTTTCTGGTATGCAAGGAAGAGATTAAGGTATGTGGTTTATTGTTTTTAATTGCGAGGCGGGTCGTGTAGGGTGGTATTACGTGTTATTGTAGACCTAGCTCTAATAAAAGGAAATTTCGGGACGCCTAGAGTTTGAACCCACAGTTCCAGACAGACCCACAAACAGATAATGTAATAGTTAACAGTACGGTACTGCTGGAGGTTTTTATTGCACAAAGTGAAAATTTTAGCTTTTTTTTCGTCTGTCCGTCAGTCCGCTTGTCTCCCTCCGAGCGCTTGTATGGATAATGTCTCTAAAACCTGTAATATAATAACCCCAGTTCGCATAACTCAGTTAATATGCGAAACCAAAAAGCCGTGTGCACAATAGCAAAAAGGAGTTCGTGTTAAAGAGAGGTTGTGCTTGTTCGTTGTGTGAGAGGACGAGTGATCAGTGCAATGAGAAGTATAAAAAGTCCAGTCGCACTCACGTGCGGCAGCAGTGCACTGCCCAACGCTTAGCCAGTTGGATGCTGCCCACCCGGTCTGAAAGGGGAACAGCGTGTGTTTAATCAATCACGCATCAAATTGCGTCAGTACTATATAACATATCCTAATAAGGTGAACGCAAAGTGCGCTTAGTCGAGCTAAACTGTTATCAGGAGTGTGTAAAATAGCCCTATAATATAAACACGATTAAAAGAGGAGTTAGGGTGGGGTTACAGAAGGGGTATGGATGGGTGAGGTAAGAAAACAGCGAGCAGCGCTGCGTCTTCTGGGTAGTGTAAAAATAACGACGAAAGTCACCTGTCCATCAAAGTTCAGGTGCAGCCAGGTGTAGCCGTTAGCGCTCCACGAGTCGCCCGTGTAGGTGGCGCACTGACCCGGCTGCATGACACTCACGATGGCATTGGACGTTCCCGCCGCGCTACGCACGTTCAGCACGGCAGCTGCGCATGCGCATTGATCCGCTTCTGTTTGAACCCAAAGTTCCAGACAGACTCACAAACAGATAATGTAGTAGTGAACAGTACGGTACTGCTGGAGGTTTTTATTGCCAAAAGTTAAACTTTTAGCTTATTTTTCGTCTGTTGTGTGTCTAGGGGTATGGCGCTTATGTGTTTCACTAGCCTGCTCGTTAACTAGAGTTACAACAACGTAAAAATGTGTCAAGAAGGGGGAAACTAACACTGCGGTCGCTGCCTAATTTCATCAATTTCCAAATCGGCTCAAGCCCCCACCCCTTGCTTGTCACGCGCACAACTTAATAAAAAGAGGGCAGCGATAATAAGAGATTCGATTTATTTACAGTTACAACATTGAATGTTTCACTGTACCATGAATGATGCTCCAATATACATCTACTGACATATGTAGAACAATGATTCGCACTCGCATATATTCCTCCCAGCGACGCTATACGTATCTACACGCAAACGTTATTTACCAGGTTATTAATTCTACCGTACCGATACTTTACTTCGGTGAACACAAGGATAACTTTATCCTTTACGCAGGCAATTTGTTTGTCTTCGATACAAAGTGCTAAAACCACTCAGAAGATGACATCACGCCGACGTCTTAACACACAATAAGATCGACCGATGATCACAAGAGATAGCCGTAAGTATTCTACAAATAACTAGTCCCGTTGGACAACCGACAAATCAACAAATTTGATGTATACTTACTTCTAAGCTTGTTCCCGACAACTTTCTTTGAGTTACGGTCGTGTCTTACTTTCCTACACTGTACGTAAACTCACTTTCACGATGTTGGATAGGAATACCGCAGCCGCCACGTCTCTCAGCTCCACAATCTCAACACCGGTCCGAAATGCACGAGTTCTGTTCCTGACTGACAAGAGTCACCCCTGTTGCAGCAGCCTGCGGGTTCTCTGTGTCTACGTCGCGGTAACGGTCGTACTCCTCTGTAGTAAGTACTCCAGAACTGTTTGGTATTCGGCCTTCGGCATTCGGGGTGGTGGTGGTGGTGGTTATTTAGAAGGACAGTGCTTCCACCTTGCGGTGATTTAGCACTATGGGGGGGGGGATGGGGTCCTGTTACTAAACTATGTACTGAAAGAACCACCAAACTGATGGCTGCAGTAAGATGGTCAGTGCGGACAGGCAGTTTAATGTGCGGGGAAATGGCCGAATGGAGTTTGCACACTGTTTAACTCCAGGAAATAATCCTTGGCCGCACCAGGATTCGAACGAGCAACCTCCATCTGCTAGTCCGCAGCTCTCCCAACTGAGCTATCCAGGCCCCAACTTTCGGGGCTGGCAGTCGGCTGCCTTTATAGCCCTGAAGCCTGACTTACAAGAACGCACTACCCGTGCGGGAGGGTGGGCTGTAGCCCGGAGGGTTGTTCACCCCCACCTCCCACCCGACCCCTCTCAGGGTGACGGGTTAACCGGGGAAAGTGGCAGGTTGCCCTCGGCTCTCGGCCGGCTACCTCCCTCGCTCCACTGCGTGCTTGCCCGACTGGCTGTTTTCGCGAGCCAATCAGGTCGACGGTAACAAGTTGCTCTACCTCAACGAGACGCTCCCAAAAATCATAACACCGTCCGTCCGTCAGTCCGCTTGTCTCCCTCCGAGCGCTTGTATGGATAATGTCTCTAAAACCTGTAATATAATAACCCCAGTAAGCATAACTCAGTTAATATGCGAAACCAAAAAGCCGTGTACACAACGGCAAAAAAGGAGTTCGTGTTAAAGAGAGGTTGTGCTTGTTCGTTGTGTGAGAGGACGAGTGATCAGTGCAATGAGAAGTATAAAACGTCCAGTGGCACTCACGTGCGGCACCAGTGCACTGCCCAACGCTTAGCCAGTTGGATGCTGCCCACCCGGTCTGAAAGGGGAACAGCGTGTGTTTGATCAATCACGCATCAAACTGCGTCAGTACTATATAACATATCCTAATAAGGTGAACGCAAAGTGCGCTTAGTCGAGCTAAACTGTTATCAGGAGTGTGGAAAATAGCCCTATAATATAAACACGATTAAAAGAGGAGTTAGGGTGGGGTTACAGAAGGGGTATGGATGGGTGAGATAAGAAAACAGCGAGCACCGCTGCGTCTTCTGGGTAGTGTAAAAATAACGACGAAACTCACCTGTCCATCAAAGTTCAGGTGCAGCCATTTGTAGCCGTTAGCGCTCCGCGAGTCCCCCGTGTAGGTGGCGCACTGACCCGGCTGCATGACACTCACGATGGCATTGGACGTTCCCGCCGCGCTACGCACGTTCAGCACATCAGTAGCGCATGCGCACTGGTTTGCTTCCGTTTGACCCAGCAGGTGCAGGAACACCAGGGTGAGCAGGAAAAGCATCTGCGTGCACATGAGAAGAACGGAAGTATTTAAGATAACAAGACGTGACGAGGTGCATCGTACGTCTACAGCTGTGGCCCAAAAGGCACCTCAACACTACCCCACAAGATACTTTAAAATCTTAGAAGACGTCAAATCATCACCATTGTCATCGTCTCTGCATTACGTAAATTAAGGTCTGTCTGCCTCAGAGCCCCGTGTGGGCATAGCCACATCATAAATAGTCAAAACAAAAAACAAACAAAAAAAACCGATAGCGCCTGAATATTTGCACGCAGGTTGAAGTGCAGTACTTTTCTTCGTACGTAGAACCCGAGGTCCTCGTTTCAAATCTGTATAGACAGCTACATGTGATCATTATTAAATAGTCTACTTGTTCCGTTCGACCGAAGCGTATTAGCGTCCTCAGTATTTTGAAGCTGTCTATTGCGATCATCTTAGAGCTGGCAAGTCGGAGCACTTGTCAGTGACGACCAACGGTTAAGGTGTCCGCCTTCGAAACGGGAGGTCGGTGGTTCGTACCCCAGCTTAAGCGTACGCGTTATGTTCGCGGCGAATGGCAGACTTTAAAGTTTAGGGGTGCTGTAGCCTCCAGCCGAACGTGTGTGGCACATACATGTACCCAGATCCTTATATAGGCCTACCACACCCATCTTTTGCACAAACAGGTTGCATATTACCACTCCATCAATATACTGTTAGTGATATATCAAAATTTGCAGATGTTATCAAGATATACAATGGAACAACAGACGAACTAATGGCTCCAGCCGTCCGTGATTGACGTGCCGCTTATCCAATCAGATCGCCCGTTTTAAACATCCCTCTGTTTTGGTTTGGTGGCAGCCATATTTGCAGTCCATGCGGTTTTTGGAGCTGTGTATGTTTGAGGACAAAAAATAGTAAAGGTGTGCGCGTGGGTACTTTGCAATTCTGACACAATACACCCCAAGAGACTTCTAGGAGGAGTTAAATACCCATTAAAAACTCATTGGTACACTGTGAACTACTAATAGTACATTTTTATGGGTCCTTCATTTACTCAGGATAAACTAAAACTGACATACAGCAGAGCTATCCAAGCAAGTACAAAGAATTTTGTTTCAAAAGATGTATATATTTAGTGGGGCATAAAGGTTCAGAATGCATATACCCTTTGACTGGAATTCTAGACCAGCCTCGTAAAAGTGTTTCTCTGTGTGTGTGTGTGGAAATATTCAGAAATAAGGTGGGGGCATATCTGTTTACAGATGAACACTGTAAAATTACTACAGATGTAATCTTAATTTAGGACTTCTTAACAGGGACACAGGGCATAGTTTTACCTGCATAGCCAAAGCACTGCCCAGATACTCTGCACCCTTGTCTGTTTCCACCGTATCTTGAGTACCTTGTACAAGATATGCAATAGGGGTATCCTTAAATGCATCACTTAAGGCTGCCATTTCCTGTGTGGTCAGCTTTGATTTCCTGCAGCAGACATAAAAAAATGACGTTACTACACCATGAACATAACTACATTCATAATGCATGTTTGCTTGTATGTTGGAATGTGTTTGATGTTTACCTATTATTAGGTTATATGAGTTAATCTCCAGTTTATTTTTTCAACTTGCCTGGAATTGGCAATGTGAATAATCATATTTGGACTGTTATATAGTTACACAGGTGTTTGACTTGATCATGATGCGTAAGAATCAAACTAATGGGGGGGAGGGGAAGCAGTGTTTGTGATGTGGTTTTGATGTGAGAATTAGATGCATTTTAACATTGTGGTTCACAGGTAACAAAAAGTGCTGGCAGACATTAGTCACAGTTTGAGATTGACATGTTTAGTGTAGTGTTAGCAACTATATCCACATTATTAAAAAGAAACTGCTTGCAGTCTTTTCTGCATCGTGTACAGTGTCACTATTCAGTTTTTGTGCTGAGAGAATTTGGAATTTAGCCTGAAGATAATTTTTTTTTAAGTCACAAAGGTCCCACCTCTAGTCAGTGAAGCACACCATAATTGGCACCCGCTTCCTCTGGACATTGCCAGGTCTTGATATAACAACAGTCGACACTGGTTCTGGTTGTATCTTGATGCCCCTTGGCTTCCCCCATTGTTGTGGTAAGCTAGTTGATGCGGCATCTGCAGGGACATCTTTCAGCCCCAGAAGAATCCAATTGCGTAAGGTGAAGATCAGTCCCAGATGATAGGCACATTCACCAGATATTCTGTCACGAATCAAATAACTATTGTTTTAAACAGTGTGTGCATAACATACGACAGTTCATGGCCGAAACTTAAAAACACGTAGTGTAATGTGGGTTACCGTCAAACACTAGATTTCAGATTTGTTCAGCAATACTGGGATGTAACTAAAACAAACGAGTAGCAAACTTTAATAAAACTTACCCAGCTTTACACGAACAGTAGCCTGGCGTTACTGTTTTGGTTGTACTATCAATAGTCATGAACATGCGATGAGGCTTTTCTGACTTTTGCTGACTGTGAAAACAGCGCGCTTTCACGTCGAATACAGTAGTGTTATGTTGAAACAGTTGAACATTACAAATGTACTGCTCACGACTGAACAGGTCTGCTCTTTGCCTTTGTCTTAAAGTTGGGCGGTATGACAAATATTCCTCGGAAATGTCGTCGGGGAAAATCTCCAACGAGCAAAATTTCGCCATAGTCGTCTTGAGATTCTCAAAAACTGCGCGCGCATCCGGGTGGTCAGAAATTGGTCAAGAGTAGGCGGAGCGACTGGAGCCGTCAAGTATGGAACGGCAATCTCACCTCTGCAAGCATGGATCTTTCACAGTGACTAATTTCAAAGTTCACTTCAGTATCAGGATTTTTCTGGGCCGTTGGTGCTTGCTTAAGCGTACACGTTATGTTCGCGGCGAATGGCAGACTTTAAAGTTTAGGGGTGCTGTAGCCTCCAGCCGAACGTGTGTGGCACATACATGTACCCAGATCCTTATATAGGCCTACCACACCCATCTTTTGCACAAACAGGTTGCATATTACCCACTCCATCAATATACTGATAGTGACATATCAAAATTTGCAGATGTTATCAAGATATACAATGGAACAACAGACGAATTATGGAACGCAAACTGGTCTGATAAATAGTGAATATCAAAAACTAAACATGTCCATGATTGAGTCTCCTTGACAGAGACTGGTCAACATGTTTATGGCAAATAGCAACAGAAATCTGCAAGCTGCTCTAACCCCAGTATAAAGTCCTATGAATAGCACAGAATTAATGCCAGTGGGCTTGATAGCCTGACACCTGATCTGTTAGGAACCATCGCACTTTATGAAATACCATATTTGTGTGTGCGCACATGCGTGAGTGTGGCGTGCATGTATGCGTGTGTTTAGAGAGAGAATTAAGGGGGAGAGATTATTGTGCAGCTGAAAACTAATGATTAAAATACATGGGAAGACCTACAATTATGGTGCTGATGTGATATTTATATCAGAAGAAAAACTTCCCGCTGCGATGTTCTGTCAGAAGTCCGATCCAAACGCCCATTAGGCCTATATATTAATTTGTATTTATTGGTTTCCTCTCCAACTCCATCTAGATGGAGGCGGAAGTTTTGCAAATTCATTCACCAGTTTCAAGTCAATGTTCTTTGCCAGCTCAGTTTCCATGTTGAGTATTGCGATTGACTCTGACATCGTTCTGCCATTGTGCTTATCACGTAAGTACAGATCCATGCAACAAACTGTACACCAGCACTGAGGTTCGTCTCATGCAGAGTTGGTGCAAAGTCTGCAGCTTATTTCCTGCAGCTGCTTTTACGTTTCCCTAAAAGGCCAAAGTGCTTTGCCGAAGTATTTTCGGTCAACATGCCCTCGATTGGCCTGTTCACATTTAGCACTTTGAGTTTGATATGTTTTTGATTACTTTCAATTGTGGTGAACTAGCGTGGTACGTGATGCCACTATTATGCAGTGGTCGGGACGAGGAATGTAAACTTTCGCGGCACTGCACTGATTTCACGCTCATCACCTTTAATGTGATCAAAAGGCTCGTCAAATCGTCGACACACGCAGCCGCTATATACATACAGTCGTCCGTCACCTAATCCTAGGCATTGACTAAGGGGCGATTCACTCACTCGAGACTCGTACACTCAGCCACAGATACACTAGTGGGACAACCTACTCACATCATACCAGTTCACACGACACAAATAAAACAGCTTTCAACTCCCAGCCCCATCCACTAGCTTACCCAGAGTTCTGCCCCAACCCGGACAATCATACGCAGGCCACCTTTCATCCCGTTTAGCGCAAAGACACAAACTTGAACCTATACATGAAACAGAAGCCCTACATCTACCCCAACCCCCTCTCCTCAAAAAACAAAATTGTAAGCTAATATGGGTTTCGAACCTGCGACATAACCGTTGTAACAGAGTGCTTTTGCAAGCAACCCTGTGAAATGCTAGAGGAAAAATCGCTGACGGTGCGCGTGGGGTATTGGTCAGAACCCAAGATTCTTTTTTATCAGTGTCCCTCTGGCTTAATGTTTCACGGGTGGAACGACAGTCCTCCCGTCCGTCACGGGCTGGCGTGACTTTCGCGTCATTCCGTCCCTGACGGCGGGTGAGAAAGCACGAACGAGGGCAGAAGCGATGAATACTAAACGTTTTGGGTATGTTGACATGTCTTGAAGGTTTTGAAGGTTATGTTGAAATGTATCGAGGATATTTTGGAAGTCTGTAGCAAAGATTATATATGTATATACTTTTCTGTTATAGTGACGTATTCCCGGCTGGATTAGAGTTATAAAACGCCAGCAATGGCTTGAATTTTTGGGAGAACATCAATCAGGCAATTGGTAGTTAACCTAGGGCTCTGTTCGCCTAGTCAGGGCAGCTAGAAGTCCCCTAGGGAAGGGGAATTGTTTGACAGACTGTGGAGAGTCTGTGTATATGCCAGAGGGCATTAGTTTCTCGCGCCAATGGTGGCGAATGATTGTACCAGTGAAGGTACTTTGATGACAAGACTGTAGTCTTGTATGTGGCCAATGTGGACTTTTCTGGAGCCGGGTTTAGGAGACCCGAGTATCATCTAGTTGTTGCTCGCCCTAGGAAAGAAACCTACGCTCTGTGGGTCCAGGCTTGAAGAAAATCCATCAGCCTGTTGGACCATAAAATTCGGATTCCTCATTGAGAGAAAAAAACTGTGGTATTTACAGATTGTCTCACCATCCAAACGTTGACTGAGAACTTTTCCGGCGAACTCGAGACTCGGCTCACGCATAGATCTGGACCTCCTGCACCTTGGGGAATGAACGGTATCTCTTGTTTCTGTGGAATTCGTGGTGACTTGCTTGGACATTTTACCATCGAGATTTTGTAAATTCTAGTGGAAAGACCAGAAAAAAACCATGGATTTGTTGGGCCTGTGTCAACGTAACTCTGTGGTGAGTTAACTGATTTTTTTGCAACATAAACGAACTTCTGTGAAAGATTGACTGAGAGTATGGCTAGATTTTGTTGAACCCTGCCAATCTATCACCTTCGTATGTGATCACTAATGTGAATGTTGGCTCGAATGTAGTTGACCAGTCGATGCATAATTGAAGTATCTATCCTGCTATTCGCATGTCGTTTATTGTTTGTTCAGCAAAGGAAGACTCTTTTGAATAATATTCTATAGAGGAGCTTCATTACTGTGTTGGAATTGGTTTTGTTTTCTCCAGATTGAGAGCGAGATTGCGAGAGTGACGGTGTGATAGAATAGAGAGAGAGAGACTCCACGTAGAGATTTACCGGCTGGGAGAGGAAGCCTCTTTTCCTATCGCAGCGGATAAGTCTCGTGAGGGCCTCATACTGAGTGTCCCATCCGTGGAGCGTACCCGTGTTCCCCTATCCTCTGTCTATCCCTCACAGAGTTGCAAAAGTGAGCTGTTCTAGTTTTAAGTGCTGGAAAGAGTCTGCCCAATGGAAGAAGCTTGAACACCTGGTTGGCTGGGTGGGTCCCATCAGCAGCGATGTTCCTGGATCTGCAAACGAGACGTGAGGAGTACAGCCAGGCAAGTGATGCAAGTTCCTGCCCAATGATCTTAGACGTGGTGCGCGCCACACGTTCTGATCCTTATTGCTGGCGTTGCCGTACCAGGCTGCTACTGAGAAACTAAGAATGGTTTCAATCACTGAATGGTAGAATTTCTCAAGGATAGATCCGTGCAACTCAAATTTCTTTAGCCGTCATAAGAAGCGCAGTCTCTGCTGGCATTTTCTGATGATGGATGTGGTGTTGGCAGTCCATGAAAGATCTTTAGAGATGATTGTACCCAGCCACCATTTAGCTCTGGGGGTGCAAGTGGCGTTTTGTGCTGGTGGAAATCGATGACCGTTTCTTTAGTTTTGGATACATTGAGCTCCAGATTGTTGGAGGAGCACCAGCCAATCAGTCGTGCTGTCTGCGCACGGTACACAGACTCATCTGCATGAGAAGTAAGTCCTTCAATGGTAGTGTTGTTGGAGAATTTTATCATGATTACAGATGGTTCAAAGGAAACACAGTCATTAGTGAACAGAGTGAACAGTAAAGGTGACAGAACACAAGCCTGAGAAGCGCCAGTATTGAGTGTAGCTGAGCGAGAGACTAGGTTCCCAATGTTGACAACCTGCGGTCTGTTAAGTAGAAAGTCGAGTATCCAGTGACAGACAGAAGGATGAATGGGCACTGCAGAGAGCTCGTTGAACAGCTTATGGGGAATTAGGGTATTAAAGGCAGAGCTAAAGTCAACAAACAGAACTCTAGCGTATGTGCATGTGTTTTTGATTTTTTTGGACACGGCAGCTCGGCCCTGAAGATACTTTATTTGTTCAGAAACACCTGTGCGCTGCCCAGTCGATGAGGGAGGTAGGCAATGCTGGTGGATATGGAAGTGCCATTTTGATGACTGTGAGATGGCATGGCAACACATTGACCATATGTCAGGCTGACAGGCTCCAAGGATACACCGAAATTACTTTTCTTGATCCTGAACAAGTGTTCCGGCTGACAGACTGTTTGGAGAGAGAGAGAGAGAGAGAACGAACTTTACTGATAGGGCTATCAGCCCATATCAAGAGGGTGACAATGCCCGTTTTACAAAGCATGTGCAAATCGGTTTTGAACAACATGAAAATTTCACTCTTCTCTCTCAAACACAGAGAGAGAAAAGCATGCGTTCGTGTTTCTCTCCCCTCCCCTTTTGGTATGGGTGTGGGTGCGTGCGTGCATGCACGTGCAAGACAGATTTTGTTTATGCTTTCTTGTTTGTCTGCCCGTTCAGTAACTCATCTGAAGACCTCAAGTGCCCCTGGCACCACTGTTAGAAGCTGTTGAGTGGCAGTCAGGTTGCTGTGGCGTATAGTGTAGAGCGTGTATTAGGTGGGACTTGACTGTGTTTCACTTGCTGTGACGTATGGTGTTTGCATGCATAAGGCCAGTCTCATTCTTAGTTAAGCGTGCTGAAGCCTCTTCAAAGACCAGTTGCTTTAAAGGAGTTTTGTTATATCTCCACCTGTAGCCCCCCCCCC
>SMGT01008885.1:327823-366327 GCA_004794575.1 Lanistes nyassanus | reverse complement strand
CCCCCCCCCCCCCAGAATAGATCGAATAGTCATTACAGATTCAAATCTCGGGGAGGAGAAGTTTTGGAGAGATATTCTTCATCCGAATTAAACTAATCGCATGCAAGCGGTTCGATTGATTCTGAAGACTCAGCCGGGGCTCGAACCAAAAACCTCCCACCTTGGAGGCGGACGCCTTTAACCGTTAGACCACCGAGTCGGTGAGGGAGGGGAAGGGGCGATTTTTCCGTATATACGCGGTGTTTACCTGACTCGACTAAGTCGGATGAAAGCACTAACAATCTAGTGGTTACCCTACCAGACGCCTGACACTACCGCAAACCGTACTAGGACTGGTTGGGCCGGTGTCTGGGTGGGCCTGAAGCCTGTGTCGTGACAGCCGTTCCACGTGCAGTGGGGCCTTAACTTGTCTAAACAACAGATATGCACCTAGTTTGCAATGGGAAAATAAGTCATTAAAACCTACTCTCCTCCCGCCAATCCCCTTACTCTAGACATGGTAACAAACATACGGGTCTGCACGTCCACTCACAAATCATTTACAATTTTCCTGCTCATGCACTTTTCGGTACAACACCCTACTCACCATGCAACTCTACCTGCTCGCAAGCCGCGAACTCAAAACTGCCCTTTCTTAGTTAATAACGCTGTGCTTTTGTTTACCTGAGGCATGGGGTTGCAAGAAAAATCAATAGCAGTCAGTTTATGTACATTTGGCTTCAAACGAAAATAGTTAAAGCTTCCTGTTTTTATTATTCTGCAGTCTGTAGGCTTCGCGTACAAACTCTATTTACAGCTTTTAATTCCTTATTAAGGTATTACGCTAGAGCCTTAGGCCTTAACGTATATCACTGAGAATAATTCAAAAAAAGCCATAATCGTTATTTAATAAGACAGAAGATACACAAGATAAGATGATCATGTGGAAACCTAGATTTGCAAGAGCTGCGTGATACAAAAAAACCTTTATCATTTTCCCAAGTGTTGTCCACAATAAGTCCTGTTCTGCTCATATACAATCTGCGCACTGCACGCAGTGCAAAATGTCTGATGATTGCGATAAACCTCAATGCTAAAACCTCGGTCACACTGAGCTTTTCACCATAAGTTGTGGTTTTACGTCTCGCTGGCAACTGAGGCCGTCTCATGGCAGTAACGGATAAAGTTATAAAGCCTAGAAGTGTAAGAAGAAAGGTTGATAACTCAAGTCTGTCTTTCAGAACTTGCATCACCAGTGAGAAACTGTGTGATGTCCTAAACTGGCTAAAACCGTTTGTGTAAAATATATATGTGGGATCCTACTAGGGTGGGTCCATGTCACGAGCTGGGGTCTGGTGGGAGATTACACCATATATTCTAGGTGTGTCCTATCCACGACCCTCCGGCCCTAAGTAAGGTCATTATCCCCGTGTTTAAGGCACCATCTAGCTGCTCATGTCATCACCAGCCCAGATTAGGTTCCTCCTCACACTTTTGGTCAGGGGTGCTGGCTCTAGAAGCAAGGGGCAAGGTGCTACTCGCCCCGAGACACAGCTGGGAAGGGACCTTAGCTCTATTACATACAGAAAACGACTTTGGTTTCTCCTCTGTTAGCAGTCCTAGTACTTGCATATACAATACAACTACCCTACAACAAAATTGAAATTGATGTAATTGTAAAAAAAAGGTAGAAAAACCTCCCCCCCCTTCCACCACCTTGTCTATGGTGTTTTTTTAAAAAAAAATCTGTCCCTGGTGGAACCATCGGGCCTCAGTCAAAAAGAAGTGCATTCAATGTACTTTCAAAGTCTCATCGTGCACATCACAGTTTTTCCGTGGGCTTATGACGACGTTGCAGACAAGTAGGAAGCCGGGGAGACGATGAGAACAATGAAATATGTAATTCAAACTTACCGCCACCACACTTTCCGATGTTCAGCCAGTTGGACGCTGTCCATCCGTTCTGGAAAAGTGCAAAGGTGTTGGAATAAAGGCTCCCCGTGAATATGCGCGAGTAACGGTGAAATGTGACATCAAAGTTGATACACATCTATGGTCAGTCTCTGACGTCATCAGGATACCTAGTTTTCTAAGCGACGCGGAACTGATGTGGCTCAGTGGTGCGCGTGGAGGGACAGGAGGAAACAATGAGTGATGGGGACAGTAAAAATTACCAGCAATACCTGCCCATCAAAGTTCAGGTGCAGCCAGGTGTAGCCGTTAGCGCTCCTCGAGTCGCCCGTGTAGGTGGCGCACTGACCCGGCTGCATGACACTCACGATGGCATTGGACGTTCCCGCCGCGCTACGCACGTTCAGCACATCAGTAGCGCATGCGCACTGGTTTGCTTCCGTTTGACCCAGCAGGTGCAGGACCACCAGGGTGAGCAGGAAAAGCATCTGCGTGCACATGAGAAGAACGGAAGTATTTAAGATAACAAGACGTGACGAGGTGCATCGTACATCTACAGCTGTGGCCCAAAAGGCACCTCAACACTACCCCACAAGATACTTTAAAAAAATCTTAGAAGAAGTCAAATCATCACCATTGTCATCGTCTCTGCATTACGTACATTACGGGCTGTCTGCCTCAGAGCCCCGTGTGGGCATAGCCACATCATAAATGGTAAAAAAAGGGGAGCGCCTGAATATCTGCCCCCAGGTTTAAACTTGAAGTGCTGTCCTTTTCTTCGTACGAAGAACCAGAGTCCTCGTTTCAAATCTGTATAGACAGCTACATGTGATCAATATTAAATAGTCTACTTATTCCGTTCCACGGAAGCACATTAGCGTCCTCAGTGTTTTGAAGCTGTCTATTGCGATCATCGTAGAGCTGGCAAGTCGGAGCACTTATCAGTGACGACCAACGGTTAAGGCGTCCGCCTCGGAAACGGGAGATCGGTGGTTCGTACCCCAGCCCAGTCATATCGAAGACTGAGATCGTCCCATGCTGTGCTGTGCTGACTATAGGTGACTGTTTCACTCATGAGTTAAGCGCCTGTTTTCAGTCTTTATCTGTTTGTCTTGTTTTGACGAACGGGTAATGGCCTGAAACGTCGACTCTTCACGGACTCTTTACGTTAGGGAAAATTGAAGGTTTGTCCGAAATGTTGTATCTTCTGTTCGTATCTGCACAGACTTTCATAAGACTGTATCTGTAGACATTTTTGCGATGGGAGTGAAAAGCGTTTTTTAAAATGTGTTTTTAGCATGTCGCAAGAAAAATAATAATTAGCTAGAACCAACTTTTATTTGTGAGCAGTAAATACTTTATCTTGGGCACTTAGGGTTGGGGCGATCGTGACATGATCTTGGTGCGATGAGACAGCATTTTGCAGCGATCAGGCAATGTTGCGGAACGTCCAGCACACTGTTTGTAGCTTGGTCAAGTTCCTCTGTTGTTAACTTGGGGGGGGGGGGTCCAAGCGGCAGTCACATGTTAACCATTGGAAATCTATTTGCTGCCTGGCGCTATAGGGAACAGTACTAGGACTGTTTATCTCGTATTCCATTATAGTAAAACTTATATATGAGCCAGCATCAGATAAATTTCAGTCTCTCCAACATGTGTCTTTTCTACACCTGACTAGAGAAAGAGAAATACAGACGCACAGTATCCCCCCTCCCACTAACACACTAACACACACGCACACACACTGAAACACACACACTCTCATCTCATCTCATCTCATCTGTCCCGTAGCCGTGGCCGTTGGGGCACCACTGAGGACTTGGCAACCAGCATCTTCCAATTTTGTCCAATTTACAATTTTTTCCAATTTACACACACACACTGAATAATAAAATCCTACCTACAGACCAGCATACCCGATACCCGATACACACACATCTGGGATATTCTGGTCGAATGAAGGCTGTACGAAGGGAGGTTGGTTGGTTATTGGTTGCTGAACGTCCCGCCGCAATATCAGGACGGTGGACGATAGGGGGATGGAGTCTTATTACTAATCTATGCACTGAAAGAACCACCAGACTGATAGCTACAGTAAGATGGCCAGTGCGGACAGACAGTTGAACGTGCTGGGAAATGGCCGAATGGAGTTTGCACAATGTATAACTCCAGGAAAAGATCCTTGACCACACCACGCTTGGGTCCAACAACCTTTCACCAGCTAGTCCGCAACTCTACCAGCTGAGCTATCCAGGCACCCTCCTAGGAAGAGAGAAACGTTGACTACCGTTGAGCCCACACTGGGTGTGACTACGGAACAGTATAGGGTGGGCCATAATTTATGAATAACAATAACGACAGCAATAACAATATTAGTAATAATAATACTTATACACGTCATACTATTACTAATAGACTAGAAGACTTAGACTGGAGGACTCGTTAACATGACACCACCTTTCTTTTTGTAGATTTAGTGACGAAGTGGAATTATCTATACAGTGTCAGGGAATAAATGTCTATGTTATGCTTTGTTATTGTCGAATACAGCAGGTTGGTGACAGATTGGGAGGCGATCGTTTGAGAAGCAAAGACCCGTGAAGAAGATTTAGATTTGAATTTCATCCTCTATTTTTCCAGGGCAGAAACTTGCACGTAAACCTGGGTCTCAATAATGAGTCGATGAAATCTTTATGGGGAAACTTTCAAACGTTTTTTTTTTACGATCAACTGTGCTTTCTTTTGTATCATCGTATGTTTTGTATGTTCTGGGTAGCAGCTGTCTCCTATGATCTTGCGGATTATTTAAAATGCCGATCTTTTGTTATTTTGACCCGAAACTCCCGACTCGCTCGTCTGATTTCCAGGAGGAACAACCAGTGACGTCCCACGTGTTGTTAGTATAATCGTCTGCATTCAACTTTCGGCGTTTCTGGTTTGGCTTTGTTTTCCTGTTTACCCATGGTCAGGCGACGTGGAGATGTCTAGAGCGTCTGAGACCCTTCACCGCCACTTTTTGCGTCGTTATTGTTGAGTGCAGTTGTGCCGGCGACTTCGTTTGGAATGCGAAGATCCATTAGAATTGAGATCCGGAAATGACGTTTGTTGTGGCTTATTCTTGGTGAGAATCTAAAACGTAAATTCGTTGCGGGCTTGTTCTTTGCGTAAAAAATGTCAAACTCGATATTGTTCAGCTCTGCAAATAACTGAAAATGCACCTGCGTCTTAAGTAGTAGTGTAACTAACAGCATAGCTTGAATTGTCGACGGGGAAGACATGGTGTACATCCCGAATGTAAAAAATAAATAAACAAACTCTAGAAAGTGAAAGAAGGACCAGGGCCAAGAAAAGCCAGGTATTTGGAAATCAGGTGCGCAATTCTTCAAGTCACCAACACATTTTTACGATCTTCGTTCTAAGGTACGTAAAAGGAAAAATGTCGACTCTTGCCGCAAATCGTCGGCTGTCGATTTATATATTCGAAAAAAGACAATTCTCCAAGGATATAAGATCTGTTTGGTGGGAATGTGAAAGACGGTTCTCCAAAGACCAGACAGAAGTGTTGAACCCACTGCAGAAGCACAACATATTTTCAGAATCCTCACAAAACAAGTTTTAAAAAAAAGTATCAAACATTTTGTGATGTTCTGTTTTGCACACATTTCCTTATCAGCACAGTTCAAAACAGTTAAGGTCAAGTCAGAAAAAGCTCTAATAGTATGTGATTGCATTTGTTTTCCTGTACACATTTCTTTCCCTAACTGTGCATTTTCGAAAGTTACGGAAACAATGTTGGGATTTGTTCTGTGTCCCTGTGTGCACCCCAAACGTAGTGGTGTTGGCAGACACAGTACAAAAACCAACAGACTTTATAATCAAAGAAAGAGCAGCAAGTTACTATTATAAGATACAGTGCCTTCCTGCAGATCATCCAGTCAGATACATACCACACCACACAAACACCAGACAGAAATGCACCCAGGACTTGGAACAAACAAATGGGGCTGATGTTGACATTCAAGTCCCTTATCCACATGTGCACCCTCATGCTCCACCCTGGACTATACAGCAGCCAATTGTAGACACAGAACTTACCAAATATAAGAAAGTGATACACTTTGACAAAATTATAGCAGTTTTCCAACACCGAATAAGATCGTAACCGCAGACCAACACAGCCAATACACATATATTTGGGATATTCTGGTCACATAGAGGCTCAACGGAGAGAGAAACATTTAGTACCTTTAAGGCCACGATGGGTGTACTTACGCAACACCATATGGCGGGCCATATTTTAAGTTATTAGAACGACAGCCAAAAAAATATTAATCCTAATAATAGACTCGAAAACCCGTTATCGAGCTTCGCCTTTCTTTTTATATATGTAGGGACGATACGCAAAGATGGATGGATGGATGGATGGATGGATGGATGGATGGATGGATGATGGATGGATGGATGGATGGATGGATGGATGGATGGATGGATGGATGGATGTTTTGCAAGGGGAAAGGAAATGAAGTGGTGTGTGAAGTGGGAGGGGCCGGCTGTGGAGGCCAGGCTTGTGGTAGGGGTTATTTTCTTTCAAGCTGATTTTTGCTGTTTTGGTGTCTTGGCGATGGTGGTGTTGTTTTAATGTTCAATGTCATAATTATTTTTTTAATGACAATTCGAGAAACGGTTTCGATCGACCAGACGGAAGAGTTGCACTCATTGCAGAGGCATCAAAATATTCTCAATTTCCTCAAACATCAAACGAGAACTTGCACGGGAGAATACTATGCGTTTCTTTTCAGATTAGCACATGTAAAAAAAAAAATGTCAACCGTCAGTTTCCTGTTGTTCCTGTTTTATTTTCCATTTAATTGCGCGCTCTTTGTTCTCCCAGCAAATGCACACACATTTTCTTATCAGCACTCTTTGTCAATTTAGAAAATGTGCATTCCTTTATTGTTCACAAACAGAAACATTCAAGACCAACCCTGAGACTTCAAGTACTTGGCGCGCGCGATAACGTCATTGCTGTAGTCGTTGCCAGTGCTGCCCACGTCCAGGCCAGCCCAGCTCTGAACGTTGCTGACGCCAAAGTTGTAGGCAGCCACACCACCTGTTTAAACAACAATTTACCCATTTTACTTCTGTCCCTGGATAGGTAAGTCCGAGAGACAGTGTTTGGAGACTGTGTTTGTTAGCCCCAGGTGTCAGACATAAAATAATTTCTTTCTTTTCAATTATGCTTCTAAAGAAGGCGATCATGTCTGCACCAAGATGAGGTAACTTTTGTTTTCTAAACACGCGTAAAATGTTAAGAATCAAGATGGGTTCATGAAATTGGTTGAATATGCGTTCCCATGACTTCAAAACACGTGATACTGGCCTTAAAGGCCTTTTTCAATCGAAACACTTGCATTATATTTCTTCGAACCGGGCGGTATTTGACACGGCTAGGTTCACTTAACTAGACCGCATGCTACTGCGATTAAGATTGGTCATAAGTTTCAGAACTAAGCGATTTCTACAGGAATTCTACACGACCAATGCCTCCAATGGGAAATACACTTCTGTCCTGGCGTCACTATTTACGACTAGGCGTATCTCATGGCCGCTCTTATCACGTATGGGTTAATACACGTATTGGTCGGTTTGAGAAACATTGAAGCGCAAACTGTTCACAACGGCTGACGCATGTTTCAGACAAACGATTCAAATAAATAAGGCGTGGTCGCACTGGCTACAAATTATGCGTAACAGTTATCCCTTGATGGAAGTGAATCAGAGCTGTATATGCGAAATAGGTCCAGTAACCACAGTCACTATCCGCGACTGGCTGCAGTTCTGCCCAGGTGAAATTCACTTCTGCTAGAAGTTATTCTTTGTGTGACCACTTTGGCCAATTTTCTACAAGAACAGAAGTAGAGGCCACCCGAGTTACATCAACAGCCTACCCTGCAACTTCTGCTCCACGCTCCAGGAAGGGTGCTTGGCGGCAACCTGATTGATGTAGGGGATGAGAAGACGGCCAACCATCATCTCGACGTGACAACAAGTGCGGGCCCCGCATTCCAAGCAAGGAATCCCCGAGTGCGTGAAGTCACACTGTGCGAAAAGAGATATTCGATATTCCCGATATTCGCTAGGTGCTTGGTGCTTGGTACACAAGGTTCATTTCCAAGCTAATCCACCCTCATTCCCTGACATCCCACCCTCATTCACACACACACACACACACGAGAAAAGTCTTTTTTTCTACGTTAAACCTCATTAAGAACATTTCTGTCACGCATGCAAATCCCTGCCTGTACACAGCACGATATACCCAAAAGCGAATCAATGGTAAAGCGAATACAAATACTTGTTTCGGACTTGCAGAACCTATTGGCATCCTTGTCTATCTTTAGTAGCGTTGTATGACCGGGCCTAATCTAGTGCTTCGTCATGCAACCTTTCGCAAAGGACTGAAAGATGAGCATTGTAATAAAACTGGGAAATCTCTCCTCCAGACACAATGATTTTGTGGAAAAAAGTAACTAAGTAGTCTTAGCAATAATAAAATGTGTGGTCTAGTCAAGAACTAATGTAGGTTTGTAGGCTTTGTCAGAAGAATAAGGTACTGTTTCCTTTTCTTTGTTTTTTTAAATTTCTTGTTTACATTTGTCCGATCGTTCTTTCCAACTTCACCTTCACATTCATTTTTGTCTTCTGTATTCCCTTCTCTTCTCCTCCTCTTCCATACCAATGAAAAACTCTTGAGTAGAGTATTGGACTCGCACGTCGAGATTGCGCCTTTGACTCTAGCAGTGTCCAAGGATGATATCCCGAGGTTAAACATCGTGCAGAATCTATTCAGCCGTTCGCCAAACATTAAAACTGCCTTTATGCATTAACCATCTTATTGAAGCTTATAGTTTGGTGGATAGTTCAATGCGTTTGTCCAACAGTCTCATAAGTGTCTAAAAATATATCAGAGACCTGAAGGATGCCCCAGGCACGACCTCCATCACCGTAACCAGCAGAAGTCAAGGAGTCGCCGCCATTAGACTCACGGCTTGCAAGACCTCCGATGACACTGGCCTCGATACCTGCCGACCAAACATGACGTCACACTTGTACTGTTGTCTGCTGCCTGTTGCCTACCCCTTCCTCCCACCCGCAAACTCCCATTCACGCTAAAGCAGCGAAAACCAGAAAGCCACTGCTTAATTACAGACCATTCTGGACAAAATTTGATGAAGACTAGTTTGGGACACTCTCTTGCCAAGGAATTTCCCAGTGGCACTGGCGCCGAGTTGTTGCTAGTGTTGATTGCTAAGGAAACTTGTCGAGATAGTTTGCAGATATACACAGCCCTGCACTAGTACTCACGCTAACCTTTGACATTGTCTGGTAGTTCTGGCTGGTGGCATCGCTGCCTGAAACTATTTACACACAGGAAATACACGTCCATCTGCTATAGATGTCAAAATTCCTCTTTACCTAAATGTTCACTTCCGGGTAAAGTTTAGGAACAAGATGCAGATCTTGGCTTCTAAGTTATCCGCAAACCTAAGGGGCAAAAGCTCGTCGGGGTTAATAAGCTCTGTGTTTCTACCTCTGAAGTAGTCCTAACTCCAATACATGGTTACGGCGACATGAGCCGGAATAAACCCAGTTTTATCTCGTATTTAAACTCGGCAACGCGAAATTTTATTTTTGTAATTCTATGGAGACAATACATTACTGTAAACATAAACATGTGCACATCAGTCCACTACATTTCTTTGTCTGTGTCTGTCTCTCTCTCTCTCTCTCACACACACATCAAACATCACACATCACACATCAGATCACATCACCTCACATCAGCAGCAGACTTCGGCACTTACAATGTGCATTCGCCACTTGCTCGTAACATGACTTCATGGAGTTCAAAGTGCTCAGGTGAGCGCGCACAGCTGCCTGCGAGGCTGACACACCTAGTAACAGGCAGAAAATAAGGAAACGAAATTTTGACCATAGATCGAAAAAACCTCAGAAGTACAGCGCCTAGGTCTATTTGACATATCAGTTATTTGAAAGGTGTCGATTTTTTTCTTTTTGATGTTCTAAAGTTATGGTCCAAATCTATTTGATCCATAATTTGACTGGGGTTCGTGCACACGCGCAGGTGATGATCTGTAAAATGGTTGAAGCCTGCACAGAAGTCCTTCGACATTAGTGTTCAACGTGTGACAACAAAGGGGAGAGTATAGCGTTGTTTTGACGATGGAACGTGACGTCAATTTTCGAAAAAAAGGCTAAAAATGCCTCGTCCACTGGGATGGCTCGAGCTACTTCCCTTAGGCTACTCACCGCCGCTATTCATGCCAGTGGGATTCAAGTTGTCGATGCTTCCATGGCAATTTGTGGCGGCTGGAACAGACGCACATAACTATGACTACATGTGTAGATTCCAGCATCAGCCTCTTAACCGTTTCTCTGGACCGCCTCTGAAGTTTAACGGTCAGGGCGTCCACTTTGGAGGTGGGAGGTTGTCGCTTCCCACCTACCCGATAAATCTTAATTAAAGTAACTAAATTCTCAAGCTAATTGTTATCATGAACCAAAGTCTTCCATACCCATGGCCGACGACACAGCAACTGTGAAGACACTAAAAGCGAAAAACAAGGCTGGGGCTACGACTGCAGGAACTTAATCCAAGAATAAGGAACACAGTCCAGCGGATGCCTTTTTATATGCGACAAACCACCGAGTCGGTGAGGGAGGGGAAGGGGCGATTTGGACTGGTTGGGCGGTGTCTGGGTGGGGCTGAAGCCAGTGTCGTGACAGCAGTTCCACGTGCAGTGGGACCTTAACTTGTCTAAACAACAGGTATGCACATAGCTTGCAATGGGAAAATAAGTCATTAAAACCTACTGATCTCCTCCCGCCAGTCCCTTTACTCTAGACATGGTAACAGACATACGGGTCTGCACGTCCACTCACAAATCATTTACAATTTTCCTGCTCACAAAAACCCATAGCCTGCATGGCTTCAGGCACGATTCCCTACAACGCCCTACTCACCATGCAACTTTACCTGCTCGCGAGCCTCGAACTTAAAACTGCCCTTTCTTAGTTAATAACGCTGTGCTTTTGTTTACCTGAGGCATGGGGTTGCAAGAAAAATCAATAGCAGTCAGTTTATGTACATTTGGCTTCAAAAGAAAATAGTTAAAGCTTTCTGTTTTTATTGTTCTGCAGTCTGTAGGCTTCACATAAAAACTCTAAAGCTTTTAATTCCCTATTAAGGTAATACGCTAGCGCCTTAGGCCTTAACGTATATCATTGAGAATAATTCAAAAATAGCCATAATCGTCATTTAATAAAGGCGATGGCTTAACTGATGTAGCCTTTTTCTTGCGTCTGTGCAAGCCTTGCATAGAAAACCTTGCGATAATGATCCCGTAATTCAGATTAAGCAAACCAAGATGTGGTGCACAAAATTAAATATGCATAAACTACGTCAGCATATCAGGCCGCACACAACTTGTCAGGTGGGAAACAGACGACAACGTGTGACCTAGATTTGAAATATTGCCTTTCAACCCTGTGTCAGCAGTACAGAAGATAAGATGATCATGTGGAAACCTAGATTTGCAAGAGCTGCGTGATACAAAAAAAAAACCTTTATCATTTTCCCAAGTGTTGTCCACAATAAGTCCTGTTCTGCTCATATACAATCTGCGCACTGCACGCAGTGCAAAATGTCTGATGATTGCGATAAACCTCAATGCTAAAACCTCGGTCACACTGAGCTTTTCACCATAAGTTGTGGTTTTACGTCTCACTGGCAACTGAGGCCGTCTCATGGCAGTAACGGATAAAGTTGTAAAGCCTAGAAGTGTAAGAAAAAAGGTTGATAACTCAAGTCTGTCTTTCAGCACTTGCATCACCAGTGAGAAACTGTGTGATGTACTAAACTGGCTAAAGCCGTTTGTGTAAAATATATATGTGGGATCCTACTAGGGTGGGGCCATGTCACGAGCTGGGGTCTGGTGGGAGATTACACCATATATTCTAGGTGTGTCCTATCCACGACCCTCCGGCCCTAAGTAAGGTCATTATCCCCGTGTTTAAGGCACCATCTAGCTGCTCATGTCATCACCAGCCCAGATTAGGTTCCTCCTCACACTTTTGGTCAGGGGTGCTGGCTCTAGAAGCAAGGGGCAAGGTGCTACTCGCCCCGAGACACAGCTGGGAAGGGACCTTAGCTCTATTACATACAGAAAACGACTTTGGTTTCTCCTCTGTTAGCAGTCCTAGTACTTGCATATACAATACAACTACCCTACAACAAAATTGAAATTGATGTAATTGTAAAAAAACGTATACCACCGTGTATATGGGGTTATTTTTTAAAAATCTCTCCCTGGTGGAACCATCGGGCCTCAGTCAAAAAGAAGTGCATTCAATGTACTTTCAAAGTCTCATCGTGCACATCACAGTTCTTCCGTGGGTTTATGACACGTTGCAGACAAGTAGGAAGCCGGGGAGACGATGAGAACAATGAAATATGTAATTCAAACTTACCGCCGCCACACTTTCCGATGTTCAGCCAGTTGGACGCCGCCCATCCGTTCTGGAAAAGTGCAAAGGTGTTGGAATAAAGGCTCCCCGTGAATATGCGCGAGTAACGGTGAAATGTGACATCAAAGTTGATACACATCTATGGTCAGTCTCTGACGTCATCTGGATACCTAATTTTCTAAGCGACGCGGAACTGATGTGGCTCAGTGGTGGGCGTGGAGGGACAGGAGGAAACAATGAGTGATGGGGACAGTAAAAATACCAGCAATACCTGTCCATCAAAGTTCAGGTGCAGCCAGGTGTAGCCGTTAGCGCTCCGCGAGTCGCCCGTGTAGGTGGCGCACTGACCCGGCTGCATGACCCTCACGATGGCATTGGACGTTCCCGCCGCGCTACGCACGTTCAGCACGTCAGTTGCGCATGCGCATTGATCCGCTTCTGTTTGAACCCACAGTTCCAGACATACCCACAAACAGATAATGTAATAGTTAACAGTACGGTACTGCTGGAGGTTTTTATTCCACAAAGTGAAACTTTTAGCGTCTGGGCGTCAGTCCGAGCGCTTGTATGGATAAAACCTGTAATATAATAACCCCAGTTCGCATAACACAGTTAATATGATAAATATAAAGCAAGGGAACTGGACCAAGCTAGAAAAGGACAAAGACGAAGACAATCTACATGTTTCGGGGCGCTACCCCTTCATCAGGACGACACAAAAACGACGAAAAAAAAACGAAAAAGGAAAAGAAAAAGACTTAGCAGCAGTAGATGTGGCGCGTGGGCTGCATAGCAGGAGAATGACCAAGGGACAGTGAGTAAGAGGGGGTTAAAGAGGGGCAGCCAATCGCAAGGTGGGTAGGAAAGGGTACAGAAGGGTGGGGGTGGAGAGTGGGCGCGGGAGAGAAAACAGCGCGGGTAAGGGGGCTTCGGTGTGCGAGTTAATATACGAAACCATAAAGCCGTGTGCACAACAGCAAAAAGGAGTTAGTGTTAAAGAGAGGCTCTGCTTGTTTGTTGTGTGAGAGGACGAGTGATTAGTGCAATGAGAAGTATAAAACGTAGAGTCGCACTCACGTGCGGCACCACTGCACTGCCCAACGCTTAGCCAGTTGGATGCTGCCCACCCGGTCTGAAAGGGGAACACAATGTGTGTTTGATCAATCACGCATCAAATTGCGTCAGTACTATATAACATATCCTAATAAGGTGAACGCAAAGTGCGCTTAGTCGAGCTAAACTGTTATCAGGAGTGTGGAAAATAGCCCTATAATATAAACACGATTAAAAGAGGAGTTAGGGTGGGGTTACAGAAGGGGTATGGATGGGTGAGGTAAGAAAACAGCGAGCACCGCTGCGTCTTCTGGGTAGTGTAAAAATAACGACGAAAGTCACCTGTCCATCAAAGTTCAGGTGCAGCCAGGTGTAGCCATTAGCGCTCCGCGAGTCGCCCGTGTAGGTGGCGCACTGACCCGGCTGCATGACCCTCACGATGGCATTTGACGTTCCCGCCGCGCTACGCACGTTCAGCACATCAGTAGCGCATGCGCACTGGTTTGCTTCCGTTTGACCCAGCAGGTGCAGGACCACCAGGGTGAGCAGGAAAAGCATCTGCGTGCACATGAGAAGAACGGAAGTATTTAAGATAATGAGACGTGACGAGGTGCATCGTGCATCTACAGCGGTGGCCCAAGAGATACCTTAACACTAGTTAAGCTGGTTGGCCCGGTGTCAGTATACTGTGACTGGGTGGGACTAAGCGCAAAGCAACACCATCCGGATACGCGCATCGTTGGGACTGGGCGTTAAGCAAAAACAACAAACGAAAAGAAAACAAAAACAAAAACAAACTAAAACACTTTTCCGGTGACTGCAGTGAAGACATGTAAACACTTGGTCTTCTTGAATCTACTCAGTAATTTGGAGTCCTTCGGACTGTGGAGCAAGGTGCCCCCCTGTCAAATCCATACTCAGTAAAACCAAGTTATACTCACCTCAGCCATGTGCACTTACCTGACAAACACAATACATTTGACAAGAAGTTTCCTACACCCAGACCTGTATGTAGAAATGTACTATATCTTCTTTCATACTGAGCACACATAGTCTCCGACAATCTCACCTGTGCAAGCATGGATCTTTCACAGTGACTAATTTCAAGGTTCACTTCAGTATCAGGATTTTTCTGGGCCGTTGGTGCTTGCTTAAGCGTACACGTTATGTTCGCGGCGAATGGCAGACTTTAAAGTTTAGGGGTGCTGTAGCCTCCAGCCGAACGTGTGTGGCACATACATGTACCCAGATCCTTATATAGGCCTACCACACCCATCTTTTGCACAAACAGGTTGCATATTACCCACTCCATCAATATACTGATAGTGACATATCAAAATTTGCAGATGTTATCAAGATATACAATGGAACAACAGACGAATTATGGAACGGCAAACTGGTCTGATAAATAGTGAATATCAAAAACTAAACATGTCCATGATTGAGTCTCCTTGACAGAGACTGGTCAACATGTTTATGACAAATAGCAACAGAAATCTGCAAGCTGCTCTAACCCCAGTATAAAGTCCTATGAATAGCACAGAATTAATGCCAGTGGGCTTGATAGTCTAACGCCTGATCTGTTAGGAACCATCGCACTTTATGAAATACCATATTTGTGTGTGCGCATATGCGTGAGTGTGGCGTGCATGTATACGTGTGTTTAGAGAGAGAATTAAGGGGGAGAGATTATTGTGCAGCTGACAACTAATGATTAAAATACATGGGAAGACCTACAATTATGGTGCTGATGGGACATTTATATCAGAAGAAAAACTTCCCGCTGCGATGTTCTGTCAGAAGTCCGATCCAAACGCCCATTAGGCCTATATATAAATTTGTATTTATTGGTTTCCTCTCCAACTCCATCTAGATGGAGGCGGAAGTTTTGCAAATTCATTCACCAGTTTCAAGTCAATGTTCTTTGCCAGCTCAGTTTCCATGTTGAGTATTGCGATTGACTCTGACATCGTTCTGCCATTGTGCTTATCACGTAAGTACAATTCCATGCAACAAACTGTACCCCCGCACTGAGGTTCGTCTCATGCAGAGTTGGTGCAAAGTCTGTAGCTTATTTCCTGCAGCTGCTTTTACGTTTCCCTAAAAGGCCAAAGTGCTTTGCCGAAATATTTTCGGTCAACATGCCCTCGATTGTTCATGATCAGTTGTGGGATGTCGTTGGCCTGTTCACATGTAGCACTTTGAGTTTGATATGTTTTTGCGTACTTTCAATTGTGGTGAACTAGCGTGGTACGTGATGCCACTATTATGCAGTGGTCGGGACGAGGAATGTAAACTTTCGCGGCACTGCACTCATTTCACGCTCGTCACCTTTAATGTGATCAAAAGGCTCGCCAAATCTACGACACACGCAGCCGCTATATACAAACAGTCGTCCGTCACCTAATCCTAGGCATTGACTAAGGGGCGAATCACTCACTCGAGACTCGTACACTCAGCCACAGATACACTAGTGGGACAACCTGCTCACATCACACGATTGACACAACAAGAATAAAACAGCTTTCAACTCCCAGCCCCACCCACTAGCTTACCCCGATTTCTGCCCCAACCAGGACAAACATACGCAGGCCACCTTTCATCCCGTTCAGTGCAAAGACACGGACTTGAACTTATATATGAAAACAGAAGCCCTACCTCTACCCCAACCCACTCCCCTCAAACAACAAAATTGTAAGCTAATATGGGTTTCGAACCTGCGAGATGACCGGTGTAACAGAGTGCTTTTGCAAGCACTACTTGTAAAGACCTGCGCAAAATATTCGTTTGTTTATTTGGTGTCAACTTTGGTTCTGCTCTACCCCTCCCAACCCCCCTCCCATCTCTGTCTCATTTGCACGTACACACGCATAAGCATCCCCAAAAAACAAACAAAAGAAAAAACCAAAACACGCACAGGCGCGGCTGTTAACATGGTCGACGTTTTTGCTTGATGGAACCCTGCTTACGTGCATGGCCGGTATAGGGGTATATATATATATACCGATATAAAATACCAATACAGCAGCAGATCTAACATATCGGTATGTGTGTAAGATTACGGGTCCGTTACAAACTGTGAAACCCAATTTCTTTACCAAGTCTGCTATGAAACACCACGGATTGGTCTCAACACTGTGACGACAAGAAGTCACGCTGTGTAGGTCATGGCTTGACCTATAATTGCTGTTGTGGTTAGCAACTGGTATGCGCTTAGGGGGCCTGGATAGCTCAATTTGGAGAGCTGCGGACTACAGGTGGCAGGTTGCTGGTTCGAATCCTGGTGTGGCCAAGGATTATTTCCTGGAGTTAAACATTGTGCAAACTCCATTCGGCCATTTCCCCGCACATTAAACTGCCTGTCCGAACTGACCATCTTACTGCAGCTATGAGTCTGGTGGTTCTTTCAGTGCATAGCTTAGTAATAGGATCCCATCCCCCCATAGTGCGAAATCACCGCGAGGTGGAAGTACTGTCCCTCTAAATCACCACCAACTGGTATGCGCATGCGCGCCCGGGCTGGGGCAGAAATTCTTTAGGAAAAAATTTTACTAACCGGACCCGGACCAAATTTCTTGCCACACCGGTACACACTACTTCAAAGATTTCTACTCCGTACGGGAATATTCCGATGCCTGCCACGGCTGTGTATAACCAAATATCAGGTCGTACTCACGTAATTTGCTGCTGTCATAGAGGATTTAACTAAGGAGTCGTTGGCTGTCCCTGGAATCACGAGGTCGCTGTTATAAAAGCGCCTCATCGCTGTCATCAGTTGAGTCCCGACCAGAACTCGCAGGCTGATGAAGTTACTGCTCGGTGAGTTGCGGAATGAAAAGCGACTTTACAGAGGGGAAATATGCCTTAGCTTAAATCACTCAGACACAGCCTACCCCATGCTTCGTTAATCTCCGCGGCTGTCGCAGCTGCACAAGACGTAAAACGCTGGCCACTGCCGCGCCCCGTGTAAAGCCATAAACTTCAGGTAACCTCCCGAATACTGGTTATCGCCCCTGTTTCGTTCTACGCGGTGTGGCTGACCACCCAAGAGCAAACTGATGAAACAAAACCTGGCCCTCAGCTACACAGGGATTATTGTGATCTTTCGATTTTTTTAAAACGGGTTTTTACAGGCGCGTAGGTGGTGGGGGTGGTGTCTAGTTCACGTGTATGGGGGTCCCCCAAAGCCCCCCCCCCATCCTCGCCCCGTTTGGTGCCAGGCTTATGTGCAAATCTCAGAGGGGCAGCCTAATCAAATTTTAGCTTATTCGTAATTCAGGCATGATCAAGGTTTATCAAAATGTTCTTTTGATAGCTTAAAAATAACAGTATTCCAATATGGAGAATGGCCGAAAATAAATTCACTACTATTCAAATAATGATGATTAATAAAATCTTTGTAAATATTTTGTTTTAACATACTAAATTATTATGATAGAAATCTGACTAGCAGTTAATATTGAGGGTTTGGTAAGTGTGAATGAACCACCTAGAAATCTTCGAATATCAGAACAGGAAATTTAACAACTGAAACTTATAATCAATGCATTATTAGTTCACTACCTGTTTGTGACCTTGTCCAAACAGCTACAAAGGTAATTTACCTATGATACAAAGAAATAGACTTGAAGGATAAATATGTAACTTTAAACAAAAAACACCAGAGAAACAGCAATGCGCTTCAGTTCATAGGCCCTTTGAAGGCTGTAATACACTTAAAAATTTTAAACCATATTAACGTGTCAAAGGTCTATTGCCTGAAGTACACCACTGTTTTTTCAGTTTTTTTCTTTCAGTTATCTATTTATCTTTTGGGTCTATTCCTACATCTTTTCATCTTTTAGTAACTGCAGTCATTATCACTGTGGTTACACATGTGATCTATGATACCATTTTTTTCCTGATTAAAATGCCTCTGATGCTTATAAATCCTCCATCTACCACAGTGTTTTGTGGAAACATTTTTAAATAGCAAGGAAGCAAATGTTCGGGGAAGTCACCCCTCTCTAAAAAGTAAGTTTTACAGTGTGTTGTTCTAGCTTTTAATAGTGTGTTCAGAAATCCGACTTCGCTGAAAGCAAGCCCATGTTTGATGCTTTTTATTGAACATGTTCTAGGTGAGCAAACAGAGAGAAAAGAACATCAAAGGCAATGGAACAGAAACAGGATCAAGTGCTCATCCTCCCAAAATTACATAATTAAGCATATGAAACAAACATGTGGCCTAGACTTTCAAGAAACACCTGCAGCCAGTCTGTATGTATATAGAAAGACTAGATTTTTGGAGAACAGTTCCTAATGTCATACAGACCTTAGCTGGGGTGGCTGACCATTTCTATCCACCCTTTCATTCTTAAGAGTGGCTGTATGTGTTATTCACTATGCATGTTTACAGTTTATAAGTGGCAACACTCCAGAGCTGCTACACCTGCATATAGCAGAATGTTAAACAGATCAGCACATGAAATAGCCATAAAAAAATTCAAATGCATGTACAATAAATTTTCTATAGGCCTAAAAGTTCATATTTAAAACTGATTATTCATTAAATACGTTATCAAGAAGTAACAAGAAATTGAAAATGAAATGATAATGGGCTTTTCCTATGTGAAGATAAATGGATGGATGTTTAATGAAGAATTGGTTAGCAGCTATACTCCCTTAGTGAAAAATACAGCCAAAAATAAGTTCTCACAAGAAACAATAAGCAGGTCTGCTGGAGTGCCAAGGTGAGCACAATTCTGCTCTTACACATAAATCTTTTAAACAAAATTTACTGCAGCCCTTTTTCATAGCTGATGCATCAGAATTTATTGCACTTGTTGGAGTTTGTAAATTGATACATATGTTCAACACAAAAACTGTATGCATATTTGAGAAAAGTAGTTTTGGTCTTGCCATCTACAACTACAACTTTCGAAAAGCATAACAGTCCTACAGCTGCACAACCAGAAAGGTAATTTTTCCTAAAAATTAGTTTCAGGAGGTTTAGAATTGTCCACTACATGCCTTTACCTTACCCAGTGGAGACATACACAGCTTGCGGGGCGAGGGTGCCCAGCAGCAGTGGTAGCTCAGCGTTGGCATTTGGAAACCGATGTCTGCACACCCCAGACCTCAAGGACTGGCAGTGGTGAAAGGCATAGAGGGCAAAGGTAACCATCATCCTGGAGGTCTCTGTCAGTACCTGAGGCAGGGCGGCCACACCAGCTGTCCAGCTCAGCCAAGCAGACTGGTATGTGCCAAGCTGCAGGTGGCGTCAGGCCCGTGGCCTGAAACAAAGGCCTAAAATCCCTGGCAGGAACCTGGAACAGGCTGGGTCCAAGTCCAGCACCATCTCTCGAGGTTCCCCCAACACCTCAAACCTGGACACAGCGAGGGTGGAGGTTGTAGAACAGCCACCCTTGAGAGGGTGGTACTCTGGACCCCGAACTCTTAATGTTGGGTTGGTTTGCTTGTTTGTGTTGTATTGAACCAAACTCCTCATGCGAGAATAAGATGCTCAAGGCCTGCACGAAAGGACTGGGGCAAGGCTAGCGCAGGTAGTGGAGAAGCGACTGACATGGCAACAATCAGGAATATCCCAGCGGCAAGGCATAAGCGAAGGTGAGGAAGTCATCCCCACTCCAACTGTGTACATCGCGGCAGATTCCAGCGACCGGAGAACAGTATCTGCAAGCCTGGGTGGTAATGATGACTTGCAGGAAACATGAAGCTCGGAGAAGCAGGGAGTGAAATGAAGGCGGCAGCAACGTAGGTGTGCACATGGCGCAACCCCCATGGCTAGTGATAAGTTCAAAAGTTCGACCTTCAAAGGTACACAAGAGCAGACACGAGCAAGTAGGAACAACGACTGTCTCCACCAACAGCTAAGAAGGAAACTGACATGAATTCTGTGGTGAGTACAGTTCACAGGAGCTCAGTGGTGGCGCTGCGCTAGGCGGTGGCAATTGCCACCCTTGTCTTGATGCTAACCAACACTGGGTAGTCAAGCTGTGTATGTCTCCACTGGGTAAGGTAAAGGCATGTAGTGCACAATTCTAAACAAACTAAAAACCTGTTTATAAGCACTTGCTACTAACACAAAAATCGAACAAGGCTCCAAGAACTGGCATGTCACTTTTACCTAGAAAGGAAACTTCACAAATAAGTTGGGGTGTTTGCACAAAAGTACAAGCTATTAGCACACACATGTATAAACTGTATTCACATTGCTTTACTTTCTTCCCTGCAGCATTGTTTTGCATGTTGTTACTGTACTTGTCATTAAAGTAATCAGAATAAAAAAGTCCGTAAAGCATTCTTAATTTTCCACTAAAACAAATTATATGGAAAGAAACAGAAGGTAGCATACAATTGTGGAAATACTCCATACACACGAACACTTGCAGTTCATCCCTCCTCTACAAACCTACCCAGCACCTTCCTGCTTGGTTTGTGATACATCACTAAATGTGAACTTTAGATGACACAATGAGCATAAGGGTGGATAAGACACTTATTGGTTAACAGACCAATGGTGGAGAAAAGACATGAAAGCCATTTATTTTAACCACAAAAGCATGAAAGCAGCGAAAGACCAGATATTAAAAATATCAAATACAATAATTTCTGTCAGTTTAGTACATCAAGAAATCATAAGCACCCATATTGCGTTAAAACATGAGTTTCCCCAGCACTCTAGTGCTTTCAAGCCACAGATAAGTTTAACTTTGTCCAGTACCAAAACAACATATATTAAATAAATATTTGGAAAATTAGAAAAGCTAACCATGAATCTGGAATGAATATTTTTAATAAGTTGTAAAAAGAGCACCTACAGGCAGTCTCTGTCATAAATATCTCTGCAGCAAAAACACTGTGCAAAGCTCATGCACCTTTATGCCATTAAAAGAAACAAAACACAACACAGCACAATTATATCACTTAGTAAAACACACCAACATATGATCTGCTTTTAATACAGTACAGTACTACTTTATTTCCCGCATGCAAGCATAGGATTTTTCTTGGTGTCACAGAATACAGGCAAACAGCCAAATCCTAAAACAGAATAGAGCAAATGTACAAGAGTTCCAGTCGTGGTTGACAATGGGACAATCACCCACAAATGCACAAATGCACACCCAACCATGCACACACATGCACACAGCACCCTCGTTTATCCTGCAAGTGCACACATACCCACATACCCCCCCCCACACACACACACACTGTTCCTTGAGTTTTCCCATGTTGAGGGCAACTGACTAGAAAGGAGGGCTGGAGAGGTAGCTAGGCTTGACAGGTTAGTTGTTAACCAATAGCAAGAGAGAGAGAGAGAGAGAGAGAGAGCAGCATGTGGAAGGGAGTTGCAAAAGTGAGCTGTTCTAGTTTTAAGTGCTCGAAAGCGTCTGCCCAATGGAAGAAGCTTGAACACCTGGTTGGCTGAATGGGTCCCATCAGCAGCGATGTTCCTGGATCTGCAAACGAGACGTGAGGAGTACAGCCAGGCAAGTGATGCAAGTTCCTGCCCAATGATCTTAGACGTGGTGCGCACCACATGTTCTGATCCTTATTGCTGGCGTTGCCGTACCAGGCTGCTACTGAGAAACTAAGAATGGTTTCAATCACTGAATGGTAGAATTTCTCAAGGATAGATCCGTGCGCCTCAAATTTCTTTAGCTGTCATAAGAAGTGCAGTCTCTGCTGGCATTTTCTGATGATGGATGTGGTGTTGGCAGTCCATGAAAGATCTTTAGAGATGATTGTACCCAGCCACCATTTAGCTCTGGGGGTGCAAGTGGCGTTTTGTGCTGGTGGAAATCGATGACCGTTTCTTTAGTTTTGGATACATTGAGCTCCAGATTGTTGGAGGAGCACCAGCCAATCAGTCGTGCTGTCTGCGCACGGTACACAGACTCATCTGCATGAGAAGTAAGTCCTTCAATGGTAGTGTTGTTGGAGAATTTTATCATGATTACAGATGGTTCAAAGGAAACACAGTCATTAGTGAACAGAGTGAACAGTAAAGGTGACAGAACACAAGCCTGAGAAGCGCCAGTATTGATTGTAGCTGAGCGAGAGACTAAGTTCCCAATGTTGACAACTTGAGGTCTGTTAACTGGCTAGTGCATGCTGACAGATAACGTAGGACAAAACGTTCGAAAACCTTCACAACAGAAGTGCTTTAGGTCGAAAGTCGATAAGCCGAGTGACATTTGACTTCTTAGGTACAGGTACAATTATTGGGGAACTACTTGCAACTGTAGAGGTGTTAAATATATCAGTAAAGGTGGGCTAGTTGGCTGGCACATGATCTGAGTGTGGCAGTGGGGCTCTGTTTATTGAACAGCCAACACACATCTGCCATCAGCAGTCAAGCAAAGTAATTTTTTTCAGCAGTTCCAAGTTTCTAAACAATAAAGAAGAAAGTAGATCAGGCAAAAAACCAAGTACAAATTGGTTGAATGAAACCCAGTTTTATGAGACACTCCCCCACACTCCACCCTATTCTGTCTTATTGCTCCAAGCAGGCCGTAAGAATTCAAACACAAATCTTCTCAGAAATGTGGGTCTTGGTTTCCAAGAAGTAGAAGGAGTGTAATGAAGCTTCAATACCCAAAATTAAACCTTTAAAAGTCACTGCAAAACAATGGGAAACAAAACCAACATAAAACAGAGCCAGTCTCTTGCTGGAACCACAACCATTCGAAACACAAGCAAACCGCTGATAACTTTACTGTAACTACCCCCCACAAACACACTATAATGATGATTTACAGTAAACATATGGAAGCATAACTGCAGTCCTCCACCCTCCCAAAAAAATTAGAAAAAAATTAAATATTTAATATAAATAACTTCTGGTGCAAGTAATGTTCTTTTTTCTGATATGATTATTACAGCAGCTTTCTCAAGTCATAAAATGAGTAACATACAACGTAAGTATATATAACAAAAGAATTTCACAATTTTGTACAAGAAATTTCCTATCCTGTCATAGCAACACTTTGAGGTAATAACCTAATAAACAGAACACAGACATTTCCTAAGTTAAAGTACAGCTTTTTAAATATGATCCTTACAAGAAAGACAGCTATGACATTAAAAATCCCCTGGCTATACATGGACATGCTACTTATCAGATGAATAATTATGTATAAACCACCCTAAAAATAAAAAAATATATTTTATGAACATCTAGATATGTTTCCTTCCTATATTTCCTTTCAAAATTGTAACAAAATACCACAATAATCCTACCCCCCAAAACAAAAATAAATGAAAAAATCCAACAGCTGTTGGCCACAGGCACATGAGTAGCAGTTTCATCTTATATTACAGTTGGGAAGAAAAAAGATGACAGTGATAAAGACAATCATAACAATGAGAGGAGGGAATGGATGAGGACAAAAGCAGAAAAACACCACAAATGAAACACCTGTCTTTGTTTCCATGCATCGTATCACAAACAGGCCAGGTGCTCAAGCAGACTAAGCAAAGTACAGATTATTTTTTAAATACATATATAGGGTTGTTGAGATTATTTTTTAAATATACATAGGGCAGTTTGTTGCTAGTTGGCTTAGGAAACACTTTTCCTTCTCCCCATCCACCTCCCTCCACACCACCCACTCACTGTGCAAGCACACAACCATGAACAAAAAGACTGTAAAATAGGGGGTCGGTCGTTTTGTCCACGCCCTCGGTCATTTCACTTACCTGCCTAAGTGGATTCGCCCACTACCTTAAGTCGATTCACCCACCTTTGCCCCTTGATCGTCAACTACTTCTGAAAGCAGATTTGGTGGCCTCAGGGAGCAACGAGAGAGAGAGAGAAAGAGAGAGAGAGAGAAGTTGTTAGCTGATCTTATTGTGACATATCAAACCCGTGTCAGAGATGACAAGCTAACACGCTGTCAGGCTGATTCGCTCCAGAGCTACCTTGAAGTCACTTTCTTTGATCTTGAACTGGGTGTTTGGCTGACAAATTCCTGGTGGAAGGAGGGTTACAAAGCTAGCCGCTAAATGGCTTGGGCTTGTTAGGGCTGGTGTCGAGTTGGTGCATTTGATACCGAGGGCAATGGCGAGAGAAATATGTAATCAAATATCAGCTTTTACACACAGTGTGATCGATTGAGAACTCTGATGGCCATCGAAATGACCCCCCCCCCCCAGTTTCTGCAACACCAGATGCATGTAAATAGAATGTGAGGTTGATTTTTTGGACACGGCAGCTCAGCCCTGAAGATACTTTATTTGTTTAGAAACATCTGTGCACTGCCCAGTCGATGAGGGAGGTAGGCAATGCCGGTGGGTATGGAAGTGCCATTGTGATGACTGTGAGATGGCATGGCAACACACTGACAATATGTCAGGCTGACAGGCTCAAAGGATACACCGAAATTACTTTTCTTTATCCTGAACAAGTGTTCCGGCTGACAGACTGTTTGGAGAGAGAGAGAGAGAACAAACTTTACGGATAGGGCTATCAGCCCATATCAAGAGGGTGACAATGCCCATTTTACAAAGCATGTGCAAATAGGTTTTGAACAACACGAAAATGTCACTCTTCTCTCTTAAAGAAAGAGAGAGAAAAGATTGTGTGCATTTGTCCACGTGTGTGATATAAAGGAGGCAGCAGGACAGAGTTTGCATGTTTATGACCATGCGTATGCTTTGTATGTTTGTATGCATCTGTGTGCCATTGTGCTATGGTGTGCATGCGTCCATGTTTCTCTCCCCTCCCCTTTTGGTATGGGTGCGGGTGCGTGCATGCATGCACGTGCAAGACAGATTTTGTTTATGCTTTCTTATTTGCCTGCCCATTCAGTAACTCATCTGAAGATCTCAAGTGTGCCAAGTGCTCCTGGCACCACTGTTAGAAGCTGTTGAATGGCAGTCAGGTTGCTGTGACGTATGGTGTAGAGCATGTAAGAGGTTGGACTTGATTGTGTTTCACTTGCTGTGACTTATGGTGTAGCGCATGTAAGAGGTGGGACTTGATTGTGTTTCACTTGCTGTCTCGCTCAGAAACACTCATTACTACTACACAAACAGAGCCTTGAGCCCTGCTCTCTCTCTCTCTGTGTAATCGAAATGACTTTGCCAAGTGGGTGAAACAACTTAAGTGACTTGGTGAAACGACTTACATGGGTGGGCGCAACGACTTACATGGGTGGGCGTAATGACTTAGGCGTGTGGGCAAAATGACTTATGCGAGTGGGCAAAACAGCTTAGGCATGTGGGCGAAATGACCCATAGGGTGGGCAAATGACTTATGCGAGTGGGCAAAACAGCTTAGGCATGTGGGCGAAATGACCCACAGGGTGGGCAAACTGGTTGATGGGCAAAACAACCATACTCTGTAAAACATATCAAGCAGCAGACTAGAGAATGCAGAGATCAGACCATTGTGCAATACAGATACAACCTACATAACTTTTGCACATAATTACAAGAATGTGGAGACTGTTGATTTGAGACTGAAGGTTGTGGTAAATAAATACCAACAAAACAGAGAAGGACCAGTGAAAGATACTGTAGCATACAAAGGTAAATGTACTCACGATCTGTGCACAGAACTTGAGATCTCACAAAGATGTGGATCAACATAAAAATTCTCATCCCCTCCTCCCCTCCCAAAATAACCCCACTCTCAAAAAAGGACATATGGACTTTCACCTTTTAAAAATGTGAATGTATTTGTGAAATCAGTATGTATATACATCTGTGTGCATGCCTGTGTGTGTGCATGCGTGTGCACATGTGCATGCAAGCAGCATAAGCATGTACTTGGATGCCTGTGAATATGTGCTCATGTTTGCACAGATGTCACATAAATAGATGTACACATACATATGACCCACATGCTAGATGAATATAAATTATTTGCAAGCATAAGCATCTAATTTTCATTACATACATGTGTAGGTACTTTCATTTTTTTTATGCATGCACCTAAACACATGTGTACAGGAGTTCATGCATACACATACACAAGCACACGATTCCAATATTAAAAGCAAATCCAACTGCTTCTGAATGTGGCGTCCCATCAAACACCAAAGTCAAGACTTTGAATTATGTTGAACATCTCTCCATCTCAACTGTGTGTGTCAAAGAAGCAGTCAAAGCTAAATTTATAAAAGATCCAGAAAAAAAAACTATTTCTACAAGTGATATAGTGAAACACTGGAGCTGAATTCTTAAGGCTACTGTTAACATATGAAGTGGAGAGAAATCACAAAGATTCCTGCCCTGACTCTTGATGCCATATTATAACAATAACAACCCTCTGAAGGCAGCTGTTTCCAGAAGATCCTAATGATTCGGCAGGATTCTATACTGTTCAGATCTTTTTCTGTACAAATGTTCTGACCTCACTGTTATCTCTATGGGCCATCACATAACGCGCACCATGTCGGACCTCAGTGACCTGCAACAGTGAATGACAACAGCTATGAAGGTCAACATCAGTTTACAGGTGTATGCAAACACCTTACCTTATTTAAAACCCTCCCCCACACACACACACACACAAACTGCCAAATTATTTCACTGATTATGCAGCCTCCATAACAGCTGTTAATTGCTGGTTTATCTGCATGCAAATCCCAACATCAATTTTCTGTACAACAAACAAAACAATAGTCTGATGTCATTAAACAGAGATTCTAAGTACTTTTACTTATAAAAAAAGACCATTAAAACAATTGCATCATGTTTTAAAAGGCACATTAGCAGCATTAGAATTTAATATTTAAATGACTCAGTTTAAAAGATAGCAATAACAGTGAATCAAATTTGTGTGCTTCTATCTGTAAAACACGAAAAGCTGTTAATTTTAAGCCATATGGTCTTAAAGTTGAAGTCACAATTCATAAGAAATATTCCCCTCATGCTTGACGAATACATTTCTGCATATAAATATCTTATCTGAAGAAATATTAGACTGGCATAGAGGCAGTGCTACAGCAAGGCTGAACAGACTTAACAATCTAACTAGACAGCATATGAGTAGGCATCAACCTAAGTTAATTCTTGAATAGATTTTCTGTCACTTTAGCCCAACAGCTGAAAAATCCTATTTGTCCCATCTTGTCTGGGGAATGCAGCTGCATGTGTCTGTGTGCATGCAGCACAATCTAATGCAAAGTAGAAGTTGACTTATTTCTGAATAGCATAAAAGTTCAAAAAGAAATAACACATGGACCAGTCTCCAGAGGTCCGTTAGCGGATGACAAACTAAGAAGTCCTCCTACATTACTAATACTATCTTTTAAAAATGTCTGAATATCTTCATCTTTTGTCCCCTGAATCAAAATGGAGATTTTTTTTAAAGAGTAAATTTAGTTCCTGTGAATTTGGGAGGATCCACTGAGAATAAAGTAAAACAGTTTGAAATGGATCTGGACAAGGACACAGAATGCTAGTTAATGTACAAAGCATGAACCACTCACAGTTCTAGCTGTCAAAACAGAATTTCAGGATTTTAATTTACTGCACCCCATCAACTGCCAAAACTCAATCTTTACTTCTTTACCATCTTGAGCAGTACCAGTCGTACAAAATACTCCAACAGTTAACCTGACATTACAGAATCTTATGCATGCTGCCAAACTACAAATTATCTGCAAGCCAAAACTAGTTAACAGCAACCAAAACATCAGAACAACAAAAACAGCCCCAATCCAAAACAGCAAAACTGCAAGTATCATGCAACACCTCATGCACCTGACAGCATTATGAATCATTATTTATACATCCTCTTAAGTTTATTTTACATATTCAGTTATTATCAAATCATATTACTAGGATATGACTTGAGCCTACTACACCCTTATTGGTCTATATGTGTATATCTGTACATATAAAGATATATATATACATATATGTTAGTGTAGGAGATGGAAGGATCAATGCTGCATGTCTAACAGCAAAAACTGACTACTTTTACATGTCTGACAGCAATACCTGTCTTCTTTTACATAACACAGCAATATCATTCTCCCTTGTACAGTGTTAAATTCATAACATGCAGCATCCTCCCCACTTCCCCTGCACCCAACTTTATTGGGTTAACAATCATAGTCTTTTGTCCAACAGATGTTAACAGCATACATGCACTTAGATGCACACACACATATGCATATGTATGCATGCACAGTTTGGCTTTATATTTTCTAACAGCCCTCCCCAATACCCATACTTCCTGCCTACAAAAACCATAGAAATGCTAACCAGATAATGTTCCTGAGGATGATTTGTTTAAGCTGATATAAATCAAACAGCCAAAAGAAACAACAACAGCAGCATACTATGGGAAGCAGTCACAGGTGGTCTGTCACATTTTAAGACAAGCTCTCTCTCTCTCTGTCTCCTTGAAAGTCTTAAGTGGACACTAACAACTAGGAAAACCAACAGAAACTTTAAGAATAGTCTACTCTGATTGCTGAGTGATTGGCCTGATTGGACACTTTCCCCAGAGTTTACAGCTCAGGAGGAAACTTTGCTCATGTTTGCACCCTTGCACACACACACACACACATGCACATACAAAATTCACACATCCTCCCACCAGCTTGTACAGAGAGGGAACAAGTTCTTGTTGTCTGTCTCTGTGAGCATTCGACCAGTATTTTAAGAATATTCAAAGATAACTCGAGACGAGTTATACCTTAGCCTCTTTCCTACCTCCACTTCCAATTAAAAAAGAAAAGAACCAAAAGGCTTGAGAGAGGTTTTATGATCACATGTACCTGTTGTTGCTGGATGTAGATATACTAGTACAGTACAGCCAAACACAAAGTAGTAAAGATATAACCAGCCCCATGTATAACAACAAATCTTCACAATTTGTCAATATCATGCAGTGTCATAGCTGAGTGGCACGTAAAGACAAGGGTTTCTATCTCTATGAGCACGCAGCTAAAACAATTTATGATGTACTTGCACTAAATGTTACCAGAAGGAACATTAGGATGGTACTGCCATATTATGTTGATTACATATCTATCTCTGCTACGGCTTTGCTTAGTGTTTGCCGCTACCTGTAGTTACATAACATAGCAATAAGAAACTATGCCTAGTTTGTTTTTGTTCCTATTTTTATAAGGTCTAGCATTATGGTCTTGTAGCATTTCCAAAGTACCATTTTACAGTGACAAAATGTCTGAAAGGGTTGGGGGCTGGGACATTCAAATTGGTCAGTTTACACATAATTAATGACTTCACCTCTTGTTTCCAATCCAAAATTCTTCAGTACTTAGAATGCCATCGAAACAATTGCAGATGACTTGCTCTACTTTTAAAACCCCAGACAGCCTGGCTTAACCTGACCAATATATTTACAACACACCACCACAGAGCACACCCACAACCATACTCATGCATGCACATGCACATGCACACACACATCAAGACAGTAAGAAACACACAGTTTCTCTCCTGTAAAGATGGTAGTCACCACAGCAGTATTAGCCTGATTTGTTGCAGAGCCACAAGATGCGATGTTGGTCGCTGACAGAGATACACAGGCAAAGAAGAATCAATGTCAAATAAAAGACAGCTGATAGGAGAAAACAGCACACAACTTAAAACCCACTACAAAAGCAAACCAAAAGGAATAGGTCTTTTTTCGTAAATTACAATCACTAAGCCCATTTGTGTCAATAATCATATAAAAAGAACCGTGCTGGACAGACTGTGTGTGTGTGTGTGTGCATGCACGTGCACACACACGTGCATTTGTATGCACGCATGCATGTGCTTGTGTTTGCATGTGTGTGTACATGTACACATGTGCATGGGTGTGCAAACGCTTGTGCTAAGCAACAGAAGCAACATTTCACCCCTAATTTTAAGAAAGAACATGTTTTGGTTGGTAAGTAGCACATAAGCCATCACTACCGCAAACCATTATCAAAGACATCTTAAAATACAATCAGTCAGTGATACCTGACAAACCAAACAAAGTGCAAAACTCCAACAACTTAATTTCTAACTGTATATGGAAAATGCACACCAAATTTGTACATATTTAGCAGCAACACCTATTAAAAACATAAAGAACAACAAGCCAAGATAAACAACACATGTAAACAAGTAGCATAAATGAAAGGCTGCATAGAAACTGCCAAGAGATAAATCAAGCCTTGACTAGCTTGTATGAATCACACTGAGATATCCATAGAAACGTATCACCGTTGGACTTCTGTAAGTATGCATAACACCAGGGTTGGGCGCAATTCCAACTATACAGCCTGCAGACATGAACAAGCCATGACATAACCTACTGAAACATGAAAGTAGTCTCTCTATGCAACTGACAAATGCATGAGACACATGTAAACATGCAGATGCACTATGTAAGATTCGGACACTATCTCTCTTACTGTGAACTTATTTCACTATGCATCTTGAAAATTATAAGCTGCAACAGGCTAAACCATAAAATGCAATACATTAGGCCCCCTAAAACATTGTGGTTTAGGTTACATGACCCCCCCCCCCTCCAAAAAAAGTAGGGTCCATTGATTGTCTTTTTTTAAGCTGTCAGAAGAAAAAGAAAAGAAATCCAACCAAGCGCAAGGTAAATTTGTCCCCCTCACCCTTTTGAACAGGTGACCAAAAACATTTAGAGTCAGCAAGGGGAAAAAAGGGGTCTGTTCAGTAATCATATTACTTTCTTTTTTCGCCTTGTAATGAAGTCACAAAGTCAAACACTGCAGTAACCAAAAACGAAGAGTACAGAGAGACAGAAGAGTGAAGGAGGAGAAAAAGAGATAACAAGATAGACCTCGAAGATGATCTTTTGATTGTAACAATGTTAACGCATGCTTTGGGGTAAATCTGCTTGTCATTTTCATTTCTGTTGACGTATGATAGGCTATCGTTTCCAGAACTAAGTGTTATTGCTCTATGGAAAGTGGCAAACCACAACCAGCAAGCAGATTAGAATTTACCAAGTTAACCTCCATTTTATCCACAAAATGCATCTCACTTTCTCAGCAATATTTTACTTAGAATCAAACAGTACAATGGCAAAAGTTCAAAAACAAAACCATTGTTGGACCAGTACAGATGCAAAATCCACACAGTTAAATCATGTTGAAGTGTCCATCTTTCAGGAAAAGTCCATCTACAAAACCGCAGACAACAGTGATGAGTGACATCATAAGACACACTTGGTGCTCTGCACAGCAAGGGGGCTGGATGCCTGAGTGGTAAGGTGAGGCTCAAGTTGGGGAAAGTCGGTTATTGGTCATTTTTTGTACTGTCACCACCAAAGAATTGGCCTTCATCCATGCATCGCATACCACTGAACTACCAAGCACCAGAAGCAAAATGATGAAGTGACAAGACAGAGGTCTCCACACAAAGCACCAATGGCAAAGAATAAGAGAAAAGAATATTTGATTCATTTTCTCATTATTACCAGTATTACAAGTTAACTTCAAACCCCTTTTAGATAAACATTTAAGACAGTTAGATCCCAGCTTTAAAGAACGGGAAAAAAAATTAAAGATCAACTTTTTGCTCTCTTACATCTGAGAGCCCCTACAGATGATAGGGGCAACTATTACCAGTGCTCACAGCATGCCGGACAGACTGAAATCAACACAGCCACATGCAGAAATTATAGTGTGCAAAAAGTTCTGTGTGCAACAAGATCCCTTCACCGCATTTTGAGACCACAAGAAGACACTTGCTTTATATGTCAGCAGTGCAAAGAATGCTGTTGTGTGGGAAGATGCTGCATTCCACTGATGTGGAGTAATCTGTGAGAAAGACTGAGACAAAGAGAGAGAGTGTGTGTGTGTGTGTGTGCAGGTGGTATGCTGGTATTTGTGTGCATTGTGCATGTAAGAAAAAGGAAATAGAGAAAGAGTTAAGACAGTGACAGAGTGTTTGACAACAGTACTACACAGCATCTGATCTGCCATTACACATTTGTAGCACAATTTAGCAAGCAAAGTTCAAACAAGATTTTCTATAAAAAAATCAAAAAGCATACACAGTTTTTATAAAGGGATAAATATATGAAGACACAAATCTTGTAGTTGTACAGCCACTGACATTTCTGTTCAACCCTCTGAAGTACTGAAGCAAACCACAGCACACCACAGACAATGAAAAGGTCAACAAGCAACGACAACACAAAATAAACGTCGCTCACAAATTGTAATCAAGTTTTATTTTTATGAAATTACCATGCATTACCACTTTTACCATGCACTAAAAACACTGAGCCTCTTTCCAAAATTAATTTTCTCGATCTGTGCTTTATTGTGCCTACCTTGGGTGGGTGACCCCGTATTGAGAATGGAGGAGTACATGTTGATTAACACCACCAGGCAGCATAGCAGAATGGGACCAAGAATTGCTCCTTCCAGACCCATACAGTACATGCCGCCTGCTATAGCCAGTCCAGTCATGAATGGATGACTCCTGGGAAAAAGAACCCAAAGAATGTATTTTCTAAACCAGTGAAATTTGTTTCTTTGATGGTTACCAGATGTCATGAGTTAATACTTACTACTAACCCTGCTACCCAACAAATCTTAAAGTAACTATCTCCCCTTCAGCACTTACCTCTCTTGTCCCTGCCAGGACTCTCTGACACGATAACCTGCATGATCTGATCATTCTCTGCCTATGCAACTGCACTATGTAACAGTCAGGAGGACTGAGGGACTTCGCTTCATGGCATCTGGTAAGTATTGAAGAAACTAATTTTACTGGCAACAAATTGCCTTTCTTCTTCACCATGACCAAATGCCATGAATTACATAAAAATAAACATCAGGAGTGGGAAGAAACAAAGTCTGCTCACAACACAAGCAGTCTGCCATCTTTTCACAGGAGTGGGCTGCTGTGCTGCCACCACCACGAGGCTAACTAATGTGAGGACCACTCTCTTATGAGGTCAGATTACACAGGTAAAAATGAGAAAGGTGGAGAGTAACGTTCAGCTTGTGGCCCAGATAACGTTCAGCTTGTGGCCCAGATAACGTCACTAAGAGCTACCTGCCTACTGAAGGCAACACTTGTAGCCACTGCTCTCACCTCCTGTGCCTGAATGTGTTACGGATGATACGCTTGATGGGAGACATTCCCAAAGGCCATAAACATGGCCGACAGTATCCAGTGTGACATTGGCTGGATATGTCTGCCCTGGCAGCCTGCAAAGGTCGGAGCAGTTGCGAGCAGCCTGCCCAGACTTGTTCTGTCAACTTAAGGTAGAAAACTAAGGTATGTATGGAATCCTGACGTCAGGTGGGGTCAGTGAACGAGGAGGGAGGTTGGGGGGTAGAGAACAGCATCATCGTCTGACCCCCACCTCAGGTTAGCGGTTTTGGCAATGAAGTCAGGCTGAGTCAACAAGTGAACTGACCCATCATGTTGAAAACTATCAAATTTCAGGTCAGAAGAAAACACAGATCTCTGAAACCCTGAAGGCAGAGGCCAGAGCCACCAAAAAACAGGTCTTGAATGTGAGGCAGTGGACCAAAGCTTTTCTCAAATGTTTAGACTGAGATGTACTGAGAAAGGCAACAACCCAAGATTACAACATGGCACCACTGAGCCAGAGACAGGTCATGTCATGATCTGCCCCGACCTCCGCAGACTTAACTACGGAAGATCGGTGATCAAGCGTGTTCTTAAGATGTTACGAGAACAATTTGTAAAGATGCTTTCACCACCAAGAAACATCCACAGACAAGCCTCCGTTCCCACCTTTAATGCAAAGAAATTACCACAATTTAACAATATAGATATTCATCAACTATAATGTTTACACGGGTCAAATACATATTACTCCTCTTTTCCTTTATCAAAACTTCTTAAGTAAAATGGTTAGAATTCTATACTCACATTACATCGAATCCAGTGGTTTAGGATACACACATACACACACAAGTCAATACCATATGAAATGTTCCATTGGCTTCTCGATACACAGTCTTTGGATTCCTTTACGATTGTCAGTAATTATTCCCTTGCACACCTTACAGTCCTTCGATAGAATTCTCTCTCTCTCACACACACACACACACTTTCTCTTCTTCGTGGGTGTTGCCCCGGTCTGTCAACTCTTGGCCTCGGTAAGACTGGTTATCCAACGAAATCCCGTCATCAGCCTGGTTTGTACAGCTCTGGTTATCTACAGCTACGATCTCTTTTGCTGTTTTCTTTCAAGTCTTACGCCTGTTTATGGGTTCGTCAACACTGTGACTTTTATTCAGTTCTTACTTCGCAATATTCTTCCAAGCTTTACGCCGACTTGGTGGCGCTAGTCTGCGACATTCTTACGCCGTATTTTCCCAAGCTTTACGCCTACTTGGTGGCACGATTCTGCTTCTCGGGCTCTGTCCAGAATCAAAAGTCCCCCCTTCGTGTCTCTGCGAACTGGGAGCTTATCTTTTTCGCCCAAACTCTCTCTCTTCTCTCCTGTAGTCTCTCCCCGTCCTATTCTTTTTGTTTCCCGGCTGCTCGCACCCTCGCCCACACACCGGCTCGCAACTGTCACCTATTTCCTGTACCTGCCCCCCATCCCATTGACAATCGCTTAGTTCAGGGAGTGGACCTACGCCTACGCAGTATCATTCGCACTTAACAAACTCTAAACTTCAAAAAGCACAGTCATACTCATTCAGTCCCTATCTCTGTGTTCCTGACAGGTCAATACTTACTAAAGTTGGGCAAATTGTCCAAACATCTCTATTTTTTGCCAGCATCCCAGAGACCTAAGTGGCAAAAGGTGCCCAAGATCACAACTCTGTAATCCTTAATGGCAACAAGCAGCTTTTATCAAGAGGGTAAAGGCCCAAGGACCTGTATACAGACTGAAAATTAGAGCTGCAAACTGAAAGGCCTGTCTACGGAATGCAGGTACGGCTGGGAGACATGAAATAAGCATCCATTAGATCTACACTGACAACGAAATGCCCTGGCTGGCTGGACATGTGAACTGACCTAGCAGTGTCAATGCTGAACTGTGGAGCAGACCTACAAGTACTCAGCACTCTGAGATTGAGAATGGGCACCATTCTCTCTTGGGTTCGGTACCAGAACAGCCGATAGTAGAAGCCTGGAGAATGCACATCACCAACTGATTTGATGACCCCCTTCAGGAGGAGCTGAGCAATCTCATCTTGTAGGTCATTTCACCCACTCGTGTAAGTCGTTTTGCCCACTCGCATAAGTCAGTTTGCTCACCTTAATACGTGCACAGCTAAGTTAATCAGTTTGCACAAGATGATCAGCTCAGTTACTCTCTCTCACACACACGGTTATCGTCCACTGCTGCTGAAGACATGCTAAGATTTCTTGATCTTAGGGGAGTCATGGCCATTTCCCTCCCAATCAGAAAAGTGTTAACCTGTTTTACCCAAACAGTCCTGTGGGAGACAGGGAGAGAGAGGGAAGTCATTAGCTGGCACCATTTATTGTGACGTAGAAAACTGTAAGAGATGACAAGGCGGCACCTCGACCTTAAGCTTCATTTGCTTTAAAGAGTACCCGCCCGCTGACATGGGAGGGGTGTGCTGGTGACAAAGTCAGCTGCTGGACTGTTTATTAGGGTCGGGTGTGAACTCGTTGGGTTCGATACCGAGGCCGACAGCGAGTGAAACATATAATCAAGTCTCACCTCTACACAGTCTACTGCATACGTCACAACATCCTGACTGCCAGGCAACGACTCCTAATGGTGGTACAGGCTCCAACTTTGGGTTCAACAGGGTTTAACTGGCAACTTTGCAGCAAACAGCTTCCACACAGAAACACAGCACAGACCAACAAAAAAAAAGGAAAACAGATTTTAAATCTGCAAATGAAGGCAGTATTAGAAGCAGGTAACACTGCTGTATGTCAGTTGAAAATTCTCAAATTTGAAATCCATGTGGTAGGTGGAGTGTGCATGCAACCTAGTACCATTCTCGAAACAACTCGAGATGTCTAGACATGACAGGCACATAGGTAGAGAACGACCACCGAGTCTGGGTCAGGCGGGTTATCATGTCAGATACAGGGACAGGGGCCAAGGGCCAAGTTTCTCCTCTAGCAGATGCTCTGCTAGTGCAAATAATTGCCCTAAGCGCTTGTGGTTACTGGGAGTAATAATTTGTAATTCATGGCATCTGGTAATGGTGAAGAAGAAATGAGACAAGATAAATCTGTAAGTCTGGGCATTACCTGAATGCACCTTGGTACACAATTTTTAAGTTTTCTTATGGTTTTTAATGTAATAACATTTCACACAACTGCTATGCATTAGTACTGGATACTGTGGTGGGACAACATTTGCTATGCCATATACAGAAAGTCATTTTAAGCAACTCAGCTTGTTAGAGAAATATTATTTTTTCTTGGCTTTGTCTGTTGATGTATCGCAAAGTCAATTTGATTTGAAAATTCACAATTAACTGCCATTTCCTCATCCATGTTCATAAAAAAAACTGTGAAAAAAGAAAAAAAATAATAAATGTGGATTTTTAATGTGCGAGAACACATTTTATGCACACTTCGTGCGGACGAGGCACACACTCAGTGAAAACAACGAAACACATACACACAGAGGGAGAGATGAACGCAACAAACACACAGAGGGAGAGATGAACGAAACACAGGTTGGGATACAGATCGTCCTTCAGTCACAGATGGATGGAAAAGTATCATAATAGAGGAAGTTGTAGGTTAATGCAGACAGGCAGTCGCGACGTCAGTCAAGGTACTTGCGGAAAAGAAAAGTTTTTAAGTTACGTTTGAAAGTCTGTAGTGATGGGGAGTGGCGAATGTTGTGGGGAAGTGAGTTCCATTGGGTGGATGCCGAGAAGGTGAACATGTGCTGTCCATATGTTTTTGTCCTGATGCGGGGTACTGAGAGAATGCGATCGTCGGAAGAGGAGCGGAGCTGTCTCACTGGAGTGTAGATTGTAAGAAGTTCTGAAAAGTAGCTGGGGCATGCACCGGTGAAGACATTCAAACAGAGAGTAGACAACTTGTAGTCGATGCGAGCCTGAATGGGGAGCCAGTGCAGAGTGCAGAGGAGAGGTGTGGCATGGTCTGTTTTGCGCGTTTTCAGGACAAGGCGAGCGGCCGAGTTTTGAAGTTTCTGTAACTTCTGTAGCAGATACAGAGGACAGCCGGCTAGCAAGGAATTGCAGTAGTCGAGTTTAGACAGAACTTTAGCACATACAAATGTGTTTGCAGCCTGATCGGACAGAAGGTGATGGAAGCTGCTGATTTTTCTGAGTTCAGAATAAGCGGATCTGCAGATGTTGGAAATGTGTTTGTCGAGTGTCATGTTAGAGGTAATAAAAACACCGAGGTTTCTTGCAGAGTCGGCGAAAGGGATGTCGACATCACCAATTCGAACTGCTGTGGGATATTCTGTCACTCCAGCATTTCTTTTACTGAAGAGAAGAGCCTCTGTTTTTTCGTCGTTCAAGTTTAGTCTGTTGTGGACCATCCATGCTTTGACACCGGATATGCAAGTCTGCATGGTCATGATGAAACACTTGCTGTTATGATTGAATGCTTTATGTTATGGATTAAGAGATCACTCATTACAGCAAAGCCTAACAACTGGCATGCATGATTGTCTCCTTACCCTTTGATCTCACTATAAATAGAGGTATCCACAATGTACGAAGGCAGCATGTGGGCAAGGAAGCAGGCTATGGCCGCCAGACTTTTACCCTGCACCAGCCACAGGTCGACGACTGCTGGAAAGCAGGCCCAGTAAGCTCCCACAAACGGCACAGCAGCAAACATGGCCGCCAGTGCTAAGGACATAAGGCAACGTTCAGTTTTAGGAGCCTTCTTTGCCAGACAGAAATCCTGTTCTTTTTAACCTTTTTTTTTATAAAAAAAAAATGGAATTACCACACAATACGACGTTAAGCAAAAGCACATAAAAATCCCACCCCCAGCACCCCCCACTCCCATAATGGGATCCCAACTGAAAAATCTCATAAAACAATACACCCCCCCTCCCACCCACACCAAGAAAACATTCCATC
>SMGT01008885.1:296175-326122 GCA_004794575.1 Lanistes nyassanus | reverse complement strand
GAAAGACTAAGAAAAGATTCTCGGGACGAACCTGTCTCGTTTACTAGCAAAGTAGTCATAAGAGCACGTGGGAAATTGGTCAGGTCTTCAAAAAACTGGATCGGAACAGCTTTACTCGGCATGCAATACTGACAGTTAAATCCCATTACTTCTTTTCGTCATTCGTTTCGGCAGATACAACTTTTTACTTCAGTTACGATACGAGGTCAAGGTTGAATACGATGATGGCAAACGAAAAAACTTTTTGAAGTTATTGACTTCTTTGACACAAATCTATCGGTCATATGACGACCTCCTGGCTGCAAAATCTATCGGTCAAAATTGAAGTTTTATGCGTCAATGACCGATGACCGACTCTAAGAATGATCCCTGTGTATGGATATCATAAAAACAGCTGGTTGACATACTGAGCTTGCATCCCCATGTTGGATGTAACATACAAGCAGACCCGCCCATGCACACAGGATGCATGCACACACACAAATACGGGTATGTGGGTGCACACATATGAATTTATACACAAGCACACATGAATGCACAAACACATGCATGCATGGATGCACGTGTGTCTGTGCATGCACATGCATACACACACAGCCACCCACCTTAACCCCCCCCCCCCCCCCCCCCCACACACATGCCCACAGACATTCCTTCACTCACAGACACATGCTTCTGGTGTCCAACTTACAGAGCTGACGACAAAGTTGAGGATTGCCGTGCCTCCTCCAAAGACAACAGAAAGAGTGGAGGTACAAATGGAAATAAGGAGACTCATGTTGCTGCGTATCACTGTCCAGATCGACTCTAGAACCTGAAAAATAGCCTGCACATGTAAACTGCTCAGAAGTGTTGGGAAACAAGCAGGTGGACTGCTGTCAATGGACACATGCATATGCAGAGATATGTTCATGATGCGTTTGATGCATTCATTCAAACACACAAAATAAAGATGTGTGGGAGCGCAAACACTCTCACCACACCATGCCCACCTAACCCTTCTCTTAGGTGGGTGAGCTGTTCCAGCATTTACTAGCACTGTATTAGTTGCAACATCTGGATGGGTTATCCCACCATTGTCATGAAGCAAGATTTACAACATTGACAGACACTGGCGTTGTAACAAAAAGAAAAAAGCTGTGACTCACAGACAGAAATGTTCCTACATTATCCTGTGCAAAAGTAACCAAACTGCTTATGTTGAGAAGCTTCCCTTTGGAGACCATGTCCCATACATCCCACAGATTTCCTATTGACGGAAGAGCTGCCGATGGCTCGCTAGCTGTTATGTTCTGCATCACACAAAAGTTGTGACAAATAAAAACAACTCCATTATCGTGGATTCCTTCATGTTTCACCTTTCATTTTTTTATTGCCCCTGCAGTACATATTTTATTGATAACATTCAAGCGAAATCTTTTAGACACCAGTAAACACACACACGATGCTACAACCTCACCTGGTTTTTTTGCAACAGCAAACAGACAATAGGCTTTTTCTGCATGGCAATAAACTCAAAGTACTTTACAAGTTTACATGGAGAAATGAAAACAAATGTGGGCAACATAAATTTCAGCCAAACATTTCACACATTTTTCTGTTTTCTAACTGTACATAGCTTAGGAACTGTTGCAGTTATAAAATTTAAAGCATTACCTTTGAGAAGAATTTTTCATAGATTTGGTCCCATACTTCAAGCACCTGTTCCTCCACTTTTGTCACATTGGTACTTTCATCATGCCCTAGCAGTTCACGAACCTAAGTTCATGAACAATCTTGGTTGAATATTTTTCATGTAAAGTCTTTTTGTCGTGCCTTGTGTGGTACAGTAGCAGCATCATAATAAACATGCCTTTGGAGTTTAGGGTGTGGGTATGAATTTAATTCTTCTTGAAACTATATGCTAGGCTGACATGCATATAATGAACAGATTTTCTTACTCAAATGCTGAGATGTCTTGCCCAAGTTTGAAAACATTCTAGTACAATCCTAAGAAAGAGATAGTAGAATACAAAAACTCTGCCAAAGGCCAAACAATGCACTTTAAAAAATGCACAAGATTTTCAATTTGTAGTGTATGATCTCATTTCGTACATGGGGGATGGGGGGATGGGGGGGGGAGGGTTGAAGGAGGAATATATTTTCTTCTTTACAATATAGACACCAGGGTAAATATTCTGGTGTAGTAATAATGCATGCAGGTTTGCCGTCACCTGGTTTGCAATAAATTTTCGGCCATAGATGTAGGCTTTTCCCACCATTGAGTCCATCGTATCCTGCATAGCATTTCCATCAGGAAGCCACCTAAGATGGTTTATGGTTCAAAATGAATTGTTCTAGAGGTCATCATTAACAATTGTTTTACTGATAAAAACACATTTACATCAGACTTCCATGCACATACTGACTGGGTTTCCAGAAGTTTTTTTTGTGTGTGTGTTTGAATTATCTCTTTGTCTGTTTGACTCAAATTTGTTCCAAGATTTTAAACACTCCATCCTCACACAGTGCTTCCTGGCGAGACACAACTATGATCAAGAAATAATTATAATGACAAAATATGCATAAAATTTCATATTGTCATAAATTTTAAGTAAGAGATATCGCACACTTGAGGTGCAAGAAAAGGCTCTAAATATTACTTCCTGACAACAGGAAGTAACGTTCTGAGCCCTGTGTTCCACCCCCAGTGTGAAATATCTCTTATTTAAACTTTATGCACCCAGATGATATGACCACCATACTCACTGAGTAATGTCTTGGTTCACCGTACTGTTGAAAATGTTGCCAGTTGCTGAGACAATGTACATGCTCTCTCGCTGTACCTAAGGGTATGAGAATACTTGTGAAGTCAAACTTCAAAATTGTAGGTACATGTACTATGTTCATTGCTACTGGCAAATATGTGTGGTTTCATTTTCTTCCTTCTGTCCTATCACTTGCAGGGTACGACTAAAACATATTTTGTTAGAAACTCCTTCCCTGTGAATTGTACACAGCATATATGACCCCACTATCCTGTCCACATACTGACTCATACAATCACGTTACAAATCAAACCACGTCAGATCAACTTATGTAACAATACACAGTGACAATGGAAAGAAACTTGCACCAAGCTGTTCAGGAAAGATTCTTCTAGTAACAATAATGTATCTTCCCAGACCTTCAAGAATGTTTAGAGTGATCTGTTGGTGGTTCTATCCAACCACCTCATGCTTTACCAATAATCTAGGGGTAATGCAGATCAGACATGTACATCAAGATAACTACAACAAAAGCACTTTCTTTCACAGAAGGGCTTCAAAGTTCATGACTTGTTCCTTCTATAACAACGGTGTCAATTTTGCAATTATTTAAGTGAGGTCTTTTGACAAATAAGATATACACTGTGCTGACTGCATGCTGAGCCAATGCTGGAGCATGATACCTGGCTCCAAAATAAAATAGTGGCAAGGATTGAAGTTGGCAAAATAATTCTGGATGCCTTTATTCAAATATATATAATTATATATATAGTTGGATTTACCATGACTGCAAGTTTGTGCAACAAGTGCAAAGTCTGTTTTTGTTCTGATTTTTTTTTTGTCATAGACTACACAAAATAAGTTTAGTGCATGTGCATGTGTGCACATGCATGTTTCATGTGCATCTGGATGCAAGTGTAGATGTGCAATTGCATGCTTCATGTGCTTACCTGTACAAATCCAACAACAAAGAAAATACAGGAGCCAACCAGAAGCATAAGTATCATCAGGGTGCTTGTGGCACTGTCCAGTGACTTCTCAAGCACTGCTACCATCTGCAGTAAACAAATATTCAAGCCCTTTAACATGAATGGGGCTATACAGAAAGAACTAGGTCTGTTTCATTCTGGCAGCCATTAGTCATAGGTGTGGGACTTTGGTGGTACCAATATTTGCCTAAGCCTTCAGGATTTTCTGTAGTGGTAGACAAATGAAAATGTTTGTGAAGCAGTTACTCAACTTCTATCTACGTTCACAATGCAAGTTGAAAGCAGTTATGATTTAGCACAGGTGCCAAATATCAGCCAGTTCTTGCAATACAAAAGGCATTAACTTGATTAACCTTAAGGACTATGGTTCGTTTCTGATATATTCCTCAAATAGGGCCAGCTGACTGAAAAGTTATCTCCAGGTAACTGGGTGTAACTTATCACAAGAAAACTAATGCTTGAAACTGAAGCAAATAACTCTTTCTTTCAAGAAGTAATGACAACGCTTTCTGCCATCAACACTTCAGAAGTACAAATGGTAAAGCTCCATCAAGCATGGCACCACCACCACCACCACCACCACCACCACCATTTCTGTGACAACAGCCACTAGCACCACCATCAGTATGGTTACAACTATCTTGATTTGGTGAATGTGGATGCTCACTTTGGTGTCTCCCCTCATCAGCAGTTTCCCAACACCACGAACGGAGCGAGGGGCGAAGGCATCTTGACGAGCTCTCAGCCAAGCTGCAGTCCCTTGGCAAAGACTGGCCCACGCATCTTTGACAAACCTCATCTGGACTGTAGCAATTACATGCACACAGATACACAATACACCTAAGGATAAAAACACATGGATGTACACATGCATCCATACATACACAAATGTGCCCCTCCCCAGTGAGGCTCAAAACCATGCAGCATGTTTCATTTGTTTATGGGCTCAATTGTTATTTATTTACTTTTGAAAGAAGAAAAATAATAATCAGTTAAGTAAGACATACTTTTTACATTATGTCTGAAAATCCTTGACTAAAGTTCGAGGGAGCTGACCTAAAAAGCGTATCCCCATGTGGATTAGAGGCAGCAGCAGAAGGATAAGGACAAGCCAGACATGCATCCACAGTCGGACCAACACGTGCGCCCACAGCAGGACGTAGAAGCACTGGTGGCTGAGAGGGACTCCACCAACATTTGCGGCATCCTCTTTGTTGGAGGCCTTGATGATGAAATTTTGTCTTAACATTGATTTAAAGCATCATTTGGGCATAGCCAGCATAGCCAAAGTATGTTGGAACTACTTTTCCACACAGCCACTACAGATGATACCATATACAGTTTCTACAATAGATCTTTCGCATACATCCAAGCTCTTTTTTTGACCCATGTATTTCATTTATTTTAAAAGCCCCTTTAAATAACCTGAAAGCCATTGCTGCAATAACATTCAAGTAAGCAAGCATGAATTTACATTTCGATATCACAAGGATTCTGATTTTTGATGATCACATTTGCATCTTCAGTGTCATGACTGTATCGGGAAGAAGACTGTGTGTGCAATAAGCAAATACAATCACTACAAATTTTTACAAGAACTCTTTATTAAAACACAAATGGCAGGTATATGCAAGAGACCCAAATTAGTGTGCCCCAGCAAATAAGCAAGCGTAGAACGTATTAAAAAAAAACAACAAAGAAACCCAAAACCGACCAAGTGCATGTTTGTGGTTATGAAATCCAATTAATTTATTTGACCATGCTTCTATGTTGTACCATATTATCAAATTCATCGTACTGTGATTGTAGCTGGTGAAACAATAAGAGAGGTGGGTTTTGTTACAGCAGTGCTGGAACTTGAAGAAGCTGAAAGAAGTGGTCCTTCTTCCACCTTGGCTGTTCCCACTCCAGCATCCTCATGACTTGAAGACGATGAATCCTTTTCACTGGGCTGTTTTGTCATTTTGTCTTCCCCTGTTGACTGCACGGACAATCCTAGTATTGTCCAGAATGTGTCCCGCATTGGGGATCCTTTCTGACCTGCACAATGTTGAAGAAATCAGTTTTTCTCAATCATTATTTTACAGCATACTTTAGATTCTTTTTACTTGTTGCAACGTATTATTTAGGGATACATATACAGTACCCTTTGGAGCTCAAGATTCTTTGCACTGATGAACACCAACCAACACTCTCATTTGCTGCAAAAGGACAACCTCTTTCTTTGAAGGGCAAATGGCCGTTCAATGATTTATGCAGAACACACATGCAAAGAGACACATGGTACACAAAAGGCTTTAAAGTTAGAATTGTAAATCTTTCTCTGTTTTGGTGTACATGTAGTTATGAAGCCTGCACCATTTCCACTTTGATGATTGTAGATGTATATGCAAATCTTGATGATGCTAGATTCATACTTGAAGTGGTGTGTAGAAAAAATTGTATCATTATTGAATAATAGTAAATCATAATACTGTGTCGTACTAAAATAGGCTAAATTACAAAGTATGCTTACATGATAAAATTAGCACCAGATGCTAATCCTAATTAAAAACACAGCCCAGTTGAATTAAAGGAACATTGTTTAATTAGTTTGTTATTTAAATACTGATACATGCTTGTGGCCAATCCCCTTGTGTGCAAAAGCATGATTGAGAACCATGTACTACAAGCAGGTGTGCTCCTGTCAACTCACACATGCTAATTAAAATTTCCAAGCTGCTGATTTCCATTACATATGGACACAACAGTGAGAAACTGTGAACTATTATAAAAGCATGTTGCTTTTGATCTTAATAAACCACTAAATGCATGTGTGTTTCTCCTAAAGCAAGTCTCTATGATGTCTAAACATAAAATCTCTGAAACCTGAATAGTGCGTGACACACATTCCTAATGCCGCTGATTAATGATTTACAACAAGCACAGACATAAAATCTCTGAAACCTGAATAATGTGTGATACACATTCCTAGTGCCACTGATTAATGATTTACAACAAGCACAGACATAAAATTGACACTGGACATTCCAGCATACCCTCTTGTCGCTGTCTTGCCTGGTTGACTTCTGCCACAAAACCAACCACTAAAAGCACCATCATGGTGATAAGCAGAGGGACACGCAGAACACCGGCAGCTGAGGCAATGTGAAAGACAATGATGAGCCATACTGGAATGCCCAGGACGGACAGCATGCGTCGTGATTCTGGGCGCCAGAAGAATGCTACTGCAGCAACATATGACAGGAACAGAGTCCACAGCTGTCGGAAAAAAAGTGTTTATAATGTTAATGATCTGATCTTTAATCTGGATCTTTTATCTCAAATATTCCTCTGTATCTGAAAGTTATGTCAGTGACTGAGTGAGTGCATTTAGTAGATTATATTCCTTCTTACAGCACCTCTAGTTCTACCATACCATGACAATTAAAAATAAAGGAAAGATGCCATGTTATCCTAAGATTTTTTTAACATCTGCAAGCTTCAGCCTAGTACTACAACTTTAGGAGAAGCCTCTCTTATCTGCTCTTCTAAACAAAAAAGTCACCTACATTTTTCCGTCTATCTTCTTTCATCTGATGCAAAAGAAAAAACAACAAATGAACAAATGCACTACATTGATTAATTTAACAAAAACATGGTTTCAGCATTACCGTAATACGTATTGATGCTAGTCATTTGAACATTGATAGGTATAACTTACCCACAACGAAGAGAAATAGCTGACAAAGTCATTCAGAAAGGTTAGGAAAGCAAGCGCTGCGTTGCCCAAGTTCTGCAACGGTCCGAAATGGTAGATCAGCTGCAACACCAACATCCCCGCAAACAAGGCCAGAATGATTGCCAAATGACTACAAATTGCGTTTGTTAGTGCATCGGACGTGGTAACAGCGACCTGCACTGGCAAAATGACTAGCCCGACAATGAAAGGCGTTCCAGATGATGTCAAACCTTTTAGCCATCCACGAAGCAAGTCCGTCAGAGTGCGTTTGAAAGGATAGAGAAACGTCCCACACAAGAGAGCCCAACATAATGGGCGCAAGAAAGGTGAGAAAACGAAATACACTGCGATAAAGGCTCCTGCTACAAGCAGCACGAAAATATTGGCCACTGTGTTGTAAACAGCTTGCTTTAAAGCTTTTTCGTGGCCCTGAGGCACATACTGCCACACATTATTGAGATACTCCAATGATGGGGACGCCATTTTTGTTGGCACCGGTAGTGTATGGCGCGCTGAGACGTCACAAGTTAGAAAACTATCAAGGGAGTCCCCACCGGCCAAAGATAGTAACAAGCGATCAGCGTGACCCTCACCCTGTGTCTAGACACTGGCTGCACAGAAAGATTTATAGCCCATGTTGTTCAGGTTTTCTAAATTTAATCCAGCGCGAAAATGTACGTGTTCTTGAATATAAATCTTGTTTCCCTTTGATAATGGACAGGCACAAGCATTACAGTGTTAACAATCATTTTTTATTTTTAAATAAAATTATTTTGTCGTTAGTAGGAAATCCTTCCAAGTGGCAAGTGATCAGACTCATCACCTTGACAGTCCTTGCAAGTCATCCTTGAACTTGATTGACCACCAATGGTGCTGAACCGAGGGAAATCGCTTGCATAACATCCGCTTCATTACAGGATCTGCAGCCGATTCAGCGTCAGAATGTGTAGACCTAACCACTAAGCAAAGACAGTGAACGAAGTACCACGCTGCATAACCTGGCTATCCAGAATATTCTAAAACGATTTTCTTTCGATTTCGGGCTATACTGCTCTACACTTATCAGATATTGAGTAACTGAAGATCGATAAGCCAGCGGCTGATAAAAACCACATATTTTCATTCTAAAAATATACTTCAGTACCATAAGCATGTCTTTCATTCCAATCAAAACTGTTGAAGAATTAGCCTGTTACGTACGACAGTAAGTATATAAATATCAACTCAGTTCTAGTTTATCTTTCATCAGTAAACGTTTTGTAAATCTAAGTTTGTGAAGTTCGATCGTTGCCTTCAACTTACAAAGGACATGATTATTAAAATTGTGTGCTTTATAAAAATGATATTATGATAATGCTAATAGCTGCTGTTGTTTGGTGAAAAAATAGGTATTTAATTTATTATCCGTGTTCATTTTTATAATCAAGATTCTTAAATTGTTAAAGTGACTTTAAAAGTCTCTCGTCCCTCAATCGTTCCTGTATTATTTTAATTATGTACGTGCTCTTGTGCCAAGTTGTGTGTGCACGTACGCATGTATAGAGAGGTGTACGTACGTGTACATACGCAGGTACACACGGTGTCATTCCTAGACACACACACACACATATAAAATATATGTGTAACTATTACTAACATTGATTTGAAACCCCTTACGACCTACAAAATGCCCTGATATGGGAAGAACGATAACTGCGTAGCTCGACTCGACATCAGCTGACGGGGCTGATGTGAATCAGCACACTATTGTTAGATGATTTTAATTCACACATACGAATAAACACGTTTAACGAATAATTTCATAATATAAAACGCATCAAGTTCATCTTCATACAGTTGTCTTATGATGGATAGGCTTCAATTCCAGAACTTGTAATTATTGTGTGGGATGCTGTGGTACATACAGCAAAATATTAAAATATTTTGTGACTGTACTTTAAAATGGTAAATTTTCATCAAAATTCGTATCCAAGGCTAATCCAAAGATCAGTAACGAGCATTAATCTTGGTTCACTAGATGGCTATACCAAGAACATAACTTTCTCAGCTGAAAAATTTAGTAATTAAATCCCAAACTTTGCTAAGTTGCAAAACTCACCTTATGATATCCTGTTTAAAAATTTCCCTTGAGAAAAAACAAGGTTTGAAAGACCAAAATATGGATCAAGAACAGGCAAGAGAATTAAGAGCTTGCATATTTATGTGCATTTAATATGTGTAATGTATTTCATTTTGTATTCTTTCTGTAACATTGTGGATTACTTTTGATGAAATGGTCATTAGCAAAATATTCATACAAGACACTGTTTACACTTGTCACTTTGTCAGAAATTGCCATTCAGTCATGCTTGAAACAGTGTTCAGAGGCTGCCCATGAAGGCTGTTCCTTTTTCAAGTGGCTTTGCAGATAATGTAGCAGTGTAACCCAAGAGGAATCTGTAGGAACATCCATGCACTTGCTTCACAATCACATCAGGGCATTGGCACATTGGCTATAAACTCTTAAGGATGTGCCACCTGTTTACAGGCTTTGCTTGTAGCTTTTCACACATTACTTGGGTTTCCTTCCCACTTCTTTAGCTCCTGGGAATTTAGGTTGTTTGGCCTTCCCCTCTCCCCAATCCCTTCATTAACCTTCCCACCCAGGCCAGCTGAAAATCAGGGTTTCTAAATAAACCACCCAAATATCAACCAACTTCTTCTCAAAAGATATGGGAAAACAAAAATCAGAATAGGTTTTGAGGTTGGTGTCACTGTCATATTGACAGACCCATTGATGAGGAAAGGTTAGTGAGAAAGATAATGATAGGGAGATGCATCACGTTATCACCTGCAGTTGACTAGGCCAGGTTATCCTTGTTTTATCTACAAAAGAGTATCCAAAGAGGGCAGATTCTATGTGATTGGTAAACAGTATTTAAGGTATAACTGTAATTAAGCAAGGCCTTTGTAACCAGAAAGCTTGTGCGGAGTCCACGCACTTTCTAAGCACAACTGTCTGCAGCTTTGCATTGCCTTTAATAGACAAACGTTATTTGTACAAAGAATCAGATATCACCAGTCATTTTGTTTGTTTGGTGCTCCTAAAAGCTAATTGTTCCTTAAGGTGTTGCTATGCTTACCTAAGTCCACTCAGACCCAAAGTGCCTTGCGTTCTCTGAAAACATTGATGGGAACGATCCTTTGAGTTTTAATTTAGTAGATAACCCACAATCTCTCCTACTGAGTGCAGGGTTACAAACTGTATTATCAGAATCTTGGGTTACTGTCTGCATGCAGAGAGGGTCCTATTCAGATGAGAAATCAAAACTTCAAAAATATTGAAGAAGATGTGCTGTACCATATTGCCCTGGACACCAAATCCCATGACCTCAAAGACATGTTTCATGATGTTAAGGTCAGTATAGTGACTGACAGACTCGTGATCATTTATAAGTACAGATGAATTCATGTACAAGTCTACAAGCAAGAATGTACAATGATTCATGCTTTTAAATACATTGTTAAACGTAATCTTGTTCACATCATTTTCATTATTCCTTCCTTATGTTATCATGCCTTGAATCACATGCGTTGGGGCATTTGTTAAACCAATTACAGATTTCTGTAGTGGCATGTGTATTTTTGTGTACCTAGATCTTAATGTTTCAGTTTGTATGTTTTGGTGGATCCCCAAGCCGCATGCGAAGTTTTGCTGACTACATGGTGAAAGCGCTCAATTACAAGATGCCTGCTGGCCAGGATCTGTGCGACATAGCTCATGGCTCTGACCGATATGTTCTGTATAAAGTTGGGCCTGTGCTGTCAGTCAGTGTGAGTAATGTTCATAGCACAGTCACTAGAACATAAATAGTTTATAAACATATATACATTTGAAAATGGAAGTTATTTGGATTAATTATTTGGCTTATAAATCCAAAGCAGTGGTTGAGGACTTGTGAAAGTCCCTCTCCTGCTATCTCCTTTTCCTGTACACTATACAGTTCAATGGGGCTGTATGAAAGTTGTATATAATTTATGTATTCACTAAAGAACACTAATGGAGAGGGAGGAGGAGAGGATGGGGGGGGGAGTACAAGAGAGGAGAGAAGCACAGAGACATCTTGTACACATTCAGATGGCTATGGTATATATAATTGATATGTATACTTGGTATATATAATTGGTAGAATTGGTATATATAATTGGTAGATAGAATTTCACACATTTTTGTGTCATTTCCTATATCTTGCCATTTTGCAGCATGGTATGGGTATACCATCACTGTCCATCATTATCCATGAAATTTTTAAACTCCTTCACCATGCTGAATGCTCAGATGTTACCTTCTTCAGAATTGGTACCAGTGGGGGCCTAGGTAAGTAAGAGATGCCATGATCTTTGCGAGGGATTGAAGGTGGGGAGAGGGTTTAATTATGACTTAATCAGAGTACCATAACTTCCTGTGCACTATAAACATTAAAAGTGCATGGTGAAGACAACAGAAACTGAACAAAGGTATATAACAAATATACAGTCAACATTTTGGGGCACTACCCCTTCATCTGGACAGAACACAGACAACCTGGAAAGGCACTTGTCTGGACTGTATATGTAGCACCATGCAGGTTAACATGCAGAAAGGTTAAAATGGTGGCAATATAAAACTCAGAGAACTTCCAAATGGAGAAAAAGGGGCTTAAGATTTGCTTGTACACAAAAACATGCATTTGTTGATGAGTGTGGATGTAATTGGTAGTTACTGATAAACTGTAGGTCACATGTTTATTAACATTGACATTTGTGTCATGCCACAGGACTTAAACCAGGCACAGTGATCATAACAGATGAAGCTGTAGATGGTTTGTTACGCCCATATATGGAAGTGGTGAGTGCTGTCACGTATGGAATCATAGACTGCATTTGTTCTGAACAATGCACTCTGCTGGGGTTGCCTAAAAAATTATCTTTATCTGGCATGAAAATCTTGCAACAGCATTTACAGAAGTAATTATTGGATGGCATCGGAGCTATGAATTCAGCTCAAAGTTTATAACATACTGTCATGGTTGTCTGAGGGCACTGCATTTAGAGTGCCTTATCTGGTTCATTCCATGTCTAGTAATAGAAAAGATGCCTCTTTCTTTGGATTCAACAGATTTTTTAAAAAATTTGTTTTTAACCTTTAGCTGTAAAGTTGGAGTATCTCTGATATTCCATGACCTCAGTGGCCTGCAAAAAGTTATTCACTTACAAAAATAAATTCTCATTAATGTACTAAAAATAGAAAAACTATTGGGACATACATGTTAGAAAAAATGTTTGCTGTTTTCATAAATTTGAAGTTACATTGCTATGAAGAATCTGTCACGGCGGGCGGGTACCTTATCTTATTGGACTCGACTTCTCCAAAATTACTGGACAAACTTTTATGGTGATCTTGTAAAATGTAGATTTAATTGAGCAATCGTCACCTAAACCTTTACTGATTCAGGTCAATGGTTTCTACATCAGAGGATGACGACGCTATGAAATAATGTGAATAACCAGAGAAATCTACCGAGGGAGAAGATTCTCATACACTGATACGTTCGCTCAGTCTCACACAGGCAAAACACTTCTAGCTCAAGAGCCCCCACCCTCGTAAAACACACAACTGCAGCGAACTGTTATTCAACATATATTTCAAACACTAACTGGCTCGACAACATCAAATATATCTATAAATTATTTACGAAGAATCACCGTGCTCGTGTCTAGGGTAACACGCTGCCTGATGACGTCATACCACGTGCAACAGACAAAGGAAATAATCAAATCAATGCAAGAGGGAAATCAAACTGCCAAACCGGCCTATGATCCCGCTCAATACACACGTACAATGAGTGACCGACAATAGAGCTCCTACTCTTGTCACCACTGCAACAACAACTGCGATACACAATAACAAAGCTATCAAGCTGAATCAATAAGTGACCACCAAAGAGCACCTACTCTTGTCACTATTGAAACACTACTTTTCCGCAGAACACAGATACGAGAAGCGACCGTTACAGAGCATCAACTCTGATCACTACTGTACCAACAGCTTTACTGCAATACACCAATGCGACACGTGACTGATGACCGAGCACCAAATCTTGTCGCTACCGACACTACAGCTACGCCACTGCTTCAGCCACGCTACACTCAGTCCCGTCTACTGGCACACTTGCCCAATCACTAGCTATGACATCTCCTGTCTCCGGCAGGATAAAAACACTTATCTTACATCAACGCGAGTCCCCGACTCTTAAGATAAGTTTAAGGTAAGAGCAGACCTTACTCATAAGGCACGTCCAGTGGTCTCTTTCCGTCTCAGTCCGTCGAGGCGGTCGGCAAATTACACTCGTAACTGCAAGAGAGCTGGAGTCTTCCTTTTGGCAGGATGGCGACTGAGGTCCGTAGGCTAGCACGTGGTCGCTTCACTGGGTCTCTTCCTAGGTGCACGTCCCTCTCTGTATTCTGTGTCGGTACTCTTGGCGCTCTCCTCCTCTCTGTGTCACTGGCCCTCTCTGTGTGTCCCCCCGTCGTTTTTTCCCTCCTTAAATTCTAACCCCCTGACGCCTTAAAACTGGGCTAAACCGGTTCTGGTCAAACTCGGTGGAGCCGGCCCACGGCGCTGACCAATGGCGAGCTTCCAGCTAGCCACTAAGTGTCCAGAAAGGGCGGAGCGATAGCCTGGTGATGACGTATCTTCCCCCTACTAGCTGACCAAAAGGGAGGGGCTAAAAGGCTTACCTAGGAGTGACAGGTACTAGCCTAGGGTGACATGTGACAGAATCCAGGATGACAAGTTGCTGAAGTTGTTAGGAAGCTGTAGGTATCCATACAGTCAGACCTTAGTGGTAACTGAATTATGTAATTTTGCAATAGTGATAATTTCTATTTCTAATTTTTGATGTTTTGTTTGTTTTTGGCATGGTCTGGCTGCAGGCCACCTTGGGTATGATGCTGCAGCACCCGTCTCGTCTTTCACGTGAAGTTGCCGAGGAGTTGTTAGAACTGGCAGATCCTAATGCTGGCTATGACACCATTATTGGCAAAACTATGTGCACTCTAGACTTTTATGAAGGTGAGCTTTCTGTCTAAGAATCTATGATCTTGCCCAATGCAAATCTTCTGATGAAATTTTATAAGGATTGATGTTCGTTGATGTTACTTCGTCCAGGACGCTTCAGAGCTTAAAAAAAAAAATTTTGTGCAGTCGTGAATCAGTAAACCATTCAGTTGTGAGAGACAAGTTGAGCTGTTAGAGGTCACATTGTCCAGTCTTTATATTGAATATTTTTTAAGTTATCAACTGGGATACATTATCCTGGTAACAGTCTTACAGTGTTTACACTCAGAGGTGCTTCAGATCCTATTGCAAGAATAGATGCAATTTTCTTAAAGGGGCAACGATTTTCTTTAAATGTTAGAGTTAAATGGCAGAATTTGTGACTATTGCTCAGAAAAAAGTTTGAAATCTACCTTTACTTTATCCGGGAGCACTAAATGATAAAGCTAGTGGATATAAAGGACATACTGCATGAGAGTCTGTTTCAACTATTTCACTTTTTAATACGATTTATCAACTAGTTTTATGCCACCGATTGATTTGTGTGATGGACTTTGAATGGACTGTTGTCTCATGATGCTGTAGTTACAACAGGAGCAAGACATTCAAACACTATATTTATGGAATCAATCAAGTAAAGATAGTATTCCTTCTTTTTCATTTTTGTTTTAAAATTTAAATTAAATGATATGCGAATGAAGTTTGTGTTGTTTGTTGTTATCATTATTATCTAACCATTACACAACGAAAGAGCCAAACACAGCAGTTTTATGGTGGATAGGTTTATTTCCACCACTGTATGTAGCAGTGAGAAATATGGAAAACATCCAGAGGCAGAAGATGTCGCTGGGAGTCTTCTGTGCTGTCTTGCAGCAAAACTCTCGCATACTTTCTTTCCTCTCACACATTCACCCCATTCTTAAAGCAGTCGTCCACACCCCACCATCCGCAACGCTACCTGCCTACCCTTCACTCATATTGGCCATCCCTGGGATAAACCCTTACCCCCACCCCTCTACTCTGACCATTAGGCTACCCCCAGACCCTTCTACCTCTTATCAGTAACTACTGTGCAGGTGGCCTCCTAGCTGCTGCCTGCTGACTGACCGTTCCCCGCATAAAATGCAGTGGACGTCGGTCAGCTGGCACCCGCCTTCCCCTACTTCCGCTGCCCACTGTCTGGCGCCCTGTCGCTATCTCTATCCCCGTTCCCTATCGCTCCTCACTAATTACTAACTAGTACCTAGGAACTGGCTACAATTATTTTTTGCAAGACCATGTAAAATTATATGCCTGGTTTAGTAAAGAAAGATGGCTATCTTTTATTTTTACATCTCACTTGATTTAATTGATATCTACAGGTCAGGCTCGCCTGGATGGATTCTTCTGTGACTACAACAAAGAAGACAAAATGGCGTTCCTGCGCCGTGTTCACAATCGAGGCATTCAAAATATAGAGATGGAGTCCTTGTGCTTTGCTGCGTACTGTTACCGAGCGGGCATTAAGGGTGAGTGCAATATTTTCTATTGAAAAATTGCATCCTTTGTGGATTTTTTACATGCAATCCCATGCTGAACTCTTTATTTTGTTACCAGCACAGATTCTTAATGTTGCTTACAATCATTTTACCCACTGCTGCTGTTACTACCACCACCAAAGTGTAGTTGCTACTGTTATTGCTGCTGCTTCTGCTATCACTGGTGTCGTTGTTAACGCTGTCATTGATGTCAATACGATTGTCATCCTTGTCACCTAAGTTAAGTGTATGCTTATAACTGACATTTTCAGGTGCCGTTGTTTGTGTGACACTCCTTGATCGTATGGAGGGTGATCAGATCACCGTGCCACATGATGTCATTGAAGAATGGCAACAACGACCGCAGCGACTTGTTGCAGCATACATACGCAAATACCTAGGAATCAAGTAGCCACATGAACATAAAATGAAATCTTGTGCACAAAAGCATTTATTATAACATTGTGAATAGTACAAAACTTAATATATATATTAGATATGTGATACAGATGGATCGGTGGAAAGATGTGTTTATGATGTTAATCCGGTTTTGGAGAGCTGGAAATCAAATATGTAGATGCGCACTATTTTATGTTTGCTGTGACATTTATATAACCTGCCTGGTGAAGGTGGTGACAACAGAAGATCACACAAAATATTTGTTGCCAGATATATTTAGAGTGATTTGTGACTAATTTTGCTTTAAAAATACTTCCATAGGAAGTACTTGACGTTGTTGATCTGTATGCCATGACAAGCACAGTAGAATTTCCATTTTCATATCAAGCAGATGGCATTTTTAATTATCATTTTTAGTGCTTGCTTGCTAAAAGGTGGTGACGTGAATAAACCTACTGGAGATTTAAAAAACACTACTCTTGCGTGATAGTGAAGAAGGACTCCACTTGTTTGGTTGAAGAGAGAAAATAGGGAAAGCAATGGGTAATACTTGAAGAAATGATGAAATTTTGGTTGCAATACTTTTGCAGTGCCCAGTCATGAGAATTTTATGCTTTTACTTATTGGTAAAACTATAATGTGGCTGGGAGGGTGATGATGCTGACACCTGTGAAACATAACCAATTGGATGTATGGAAGGGGCAATCATTTGGAGGATCTGGTTACATGGAATGATAATGCTGAGAGTTGTAAAAAAAAAATAAACTGGATACATGAAGAGAGCAGTCATTTAAAGCACTTTTACAGGGATTGATGCTGCAAGCAGCAAAGTTACAGTGCATGATGACATTGTACTTCGCTCAAAACAACAGGTACAAATGTGGTCAGCATTATATTTTCATTTGTTCACTCTCAAGATGCTAAGACATATTTAAAGATATTTTTACATTCCCATGACAAAGGTGAGGCATTCAGCATCTTGTGGTTACAGATTTTTATGGCAGATCTGAGAGATATTTTGAGTTGTGTAATGTTTTGCTGTTTTTTAAAAAGCATCCAGTTGCACAGTTGATCTTGAACTGTACCCACTGTTGAAATGTCCAGACTCGGGCTGTAGTTTTAAGAACACAGCATTAACCACATGGATAAAATTTTTCCCACACGCTAAAGATGTTGAAGTTGGTATTCCATGCTTTCTGTGTGTAAAATGAAAATGATAATGCAGTGGGCTGTAAAACACTGTATTTGTTTAATAAGGAATCAAATCAGTCTTAAAGTAAAACTGTAGCCAAGATGGCTAGAGGACGGTGAGAAAAAACATTCAGTTTAATTGTAACTGTAAAATTTCTCGCATAGCAGATGAGGATTCTGTTCCCCTCTGTATAATGTTAAAGTTAAAGCTTTTGCTGCCATCGGCTTTTGGTTTTTAATATTTTTGGCCACGCTGTCAAGCAAGCACAACTCCAAGTTAACATTTTTTATGCTCAACATTTCTTTCTTATTACAGCCTTTAAAGGGCCAATACTCCTTCTAATTTATTTTTATGTCCTTATTCTGACATGTTCAATGCTTTAAATTACTTTTCAGAGACATTGAAATTGTTTGTAAACATAAACAATTTCAGTCATTCATGTATCTCTCATTTTTCAAACTATTGTTTATGCACATGGTTATTTATAACGTTTATTTATACTTAATATAGTTATTTATTGGCTTGACAAAGAAAAACGTCTGCATGAAAATGTAAACATCCCAGTGGATAAATGTTGACATAGTGATTTAATAAAAAAAACCTTCATCTATAGCTCTAACTGTGATTCAATAATTTTGTAACTTTTAGAATCCAGTCAAATTGTATCAATACAGGCCATGATCACTAAAAGAAATGTACCTATGTTTCTTCCCTTCAGACTCATCCAGGCGATGCATACTTGTGTTTTATCTGCTGGTAGGCCCTTTAGGCCCTTCACTGGAGGATCTGTTGTCCTTGATCATCATGGCAAATAACAAGCCTCCTTTGTACTCTTCTGGGCATTATTCCAAAATACATGAGAGCATCATGTTTAGGAGGTGTTCATGAACTCTTAATTGAACAAAGAAGATGTGGAGTTTTATTCTGGTTCTCTTTAGTTTTTGTTCATTTTTGTTTTGTTTTATTAAATGTTGATCTTAGGAATTGTGATAAGTATAAATGTAATAGGAGATCTGCATTCTGAAAGTGAAGTTATTATTCCAAACATTTGGTATTTAAGTTTTTCTGAAGTCTATCAAAATTGCCAGCTTCATATAACTGACTTTTTAAATAAGTTTTTATAAATTGGATGATTTTCAGAGGAAGTGCTGTGCACCCTAGTATTTTTCTTTGAGGCCATTGAAAAAAAAACTCGATACATTTATGATCATGAGGAATGACACAAAAGTACTTCATACAGACTATATGTATACTGATATTTAAAGAGGTTTGTTAAATGTACACTGTTAAAGAAAATTGTTTATGATGTTAAGGGCATTAACTAGATTAGGGCCTGTATGCAGCAAAAAGTATGGCTGGAATGATGGACTACAGAAGAGCAAGAAAACCCTGTTAGAGTCTAAAGGAGACAAAGTGTGCGCTAGAGGAGCTGCAGTTGAGGGCCAAGATTCTATTTTCGGCCAATACAGCCAATAAGAATATCAAAGTTACAAAGCCGACATTTTGGAATAGCATTTATTCAACTTCCCCCGACCGAATGACTTTATACTGCGAATAGGAAAAAGAATAAGTTATTCTGGGTTGTTGCTTGTGACTTGTTGGAGATTTGCTACTGTATGGATGGTTTCTCCCAAAATAGCTACCCTATTCCATTTCTTGCATACAGGCCTTGGTCCGTCTCAGATTCTGTTAACCAGTATCCATTTCAGTATCTTAAGGGTCATATTTCTATTTTCATTAGAGAATTCTTTGTGAAATTCTTATGTATTAGCAAAACATTGCATTCAACATGTGTGAGGTAAAGTGGCCAGATACCTTTTCTTATAGATTACTTCTCTTGCTTAAACTAATCAGACCATTAACCAAGTGATGTTGTTACATGTATCAGTTTACTTTATGATGGCATTTATTTTCTTTTTATTTATATACTGCCGGGCCCCATCTCCTCACGTAGGGTGTTGTCAAGGAGATTTGTAATTTTTGTGCTGCTTATTTCAATAATTGTTTGTATCTCCACTGCCTTTGACACAGTATTCTATACATTGCCCTCTGCTTAAATATTACCATCTGTGAGACATCTTTTAAATGCCTTTATGTATTTATTTTCAGCATATTTAAGGTTGTTTCTTGTATAACCATGTCTCACAATGATTCGATGGTGCTTACAATAGAACTGAACAGTCTATATTATGCCCAAGACGTGCCATAATGTAATTTTTAAAAAAAGTTTTAGGTGCATTAAAGCCTATTGCCCTTATTTTTTGAAGGTTTAGGCTAGCTAAACTTTCAGCATGAGCTGTTCAACCACTGGCATCTTACTCCCAAGGAGTCTTCTTACTCCAAAACAATAGATCCCACACGGCGTTCTTTAGCTAAAGATGTTAATTATGTAATCATGAAGAATCCATGACTTGAACATTTCCCAGTTTCAGCACTACCTCTGCTGGTGAAATAACCACTGACCATTGGTGACTGATGGTGAAAAGGGGAAAGAAAAGACACTGTGGTGAGGTTACCTAGATTTGAAGCCATTCCCATATGACACACTAGTCTTTTGTACCACATATTTTTGTGGTTTTTTAATCAGCTTTCATTTCTAGTTTTGTTCACTATAGCCCCTAGACAACCTACTCAGATGAAGTCTTAAGAACATACTGCTGCAAGCTGTAACAGATCCCTCCATCTTTCCCTTCCCATTACAGAAAGGTTGGTGCAATAGCATTTTCCTGCGTAGTGACGTTCCAGGCAGAATCATATATAAAATTTCTTTTACAACTATGCAGCTGGAATATTTTGCTTTTTTTCAACGCAATCTTTGGCTTACATTTCCACAAATAGCTCATACATCCTTTGTGTTGGTAGACATTTCGATGGCATTTGAATGAGTTGGAGTAAGCAGGCCTAAGTGCATCCATATCATATTCAGTGTTTATGTTGGCTATCAGGTATAGGTGTAAATGCGGATCCTAAACACATTTCCTTTCGTTACACAAGGGACATGGAAGCTAGGGTTTCATTCCTGTTTCACTTTATTCAGACTCCAGTGAACCTACATGTAATTTGCTGTATGTGTGCTTATGTATATAAACATAACAATAATGTGCATTTGCAGAAACTTAAAAAAGTGGTCAGCTATGATACATTATTGTACCACATACCATATTTTGCATGACTGGAACCTCACTTGACTCTTGTATTTTCAGTGTCTGTTTATGGTTTTGTTGGTAACTGAGTACCCATGTGGTTGAACTTAGTAAATAAAGTACATTTTGTTGAGTGGTAAATGAAATTACCAACACCTGTCTTTTTACAGGTAAGACATGCACGCAAGCTGTACATACACATAGATTCACACACCTCCATGCACAAAACATGCACATCTTTGTATGATCAAGCATAGACACACTGCATCTCAGCATCTATCACTTTATTTGTGTCCAGTTATTTTTGAAACTTTTATCATATCAATTGCAATGCATAATAGTACTTTCATCACACAATTACTCAACATTATTGAGTTTTACTACATTGTATCACATCTGGCATATCAAAAACTGTAAAACCCACTATATACCCCACATTTTATATGAAGTTGTAGATTTCTTTTTGATAATGCTATTGAATATTCTCAGTGCATTTGTGCATGTAGCAGGAATGCCAAGCAATTAAAAAATTCTACAGCTTGTGGTTGTAAACATATTTACTTTCTGGAAACTGGATAAAATGCTGGTCTGGGTACCTGTGGACGCAGCACTTTTCCTCTGAACCTGGTGACCGCTTATATGACACATGGAACAAACGGTGGAGGTTATGTCTTCTAGCTTGTTGCAAAAAAGCATTAACTCTTTGTTTCCAACCACCATCAGCTGCACACAAAAGTTTTGGCAAGAGATGGCATTTGCCACATGCAGGCTTTATACGACTGTATGCTATACATATATATATATATGACACATTTGTATTAAATCTGCACTGAATACTATCTTCAGTCACAAAGTATGCGTAGAATTTTAATAGGAAAAAAATGTGACAGCTCCCAGTGTTTATAATGCAGACAAACTTCAAACAGTAAACCCAGGTTGTCTGTGTGCAAGTGTGATGCAAGTACATGCACAAACAAAAACTGCAACATATTTCAAGATCAGATTATCTTAAAACTCCATCCCTCCCTATCGGAGATAGCTTCTACTACTGGTGCAATGTAACACCAACAAATCAGAAAGCCCTATCCTTCCCAGCCAGAACATATTTTAAGATCTCCTTTCCAATCCTTGTTTCTGTGGACCTGGTAGTGGCTAGAAATCTGCAAATCTCAAATGTAATTTGCTTACATGATACCGTGTTTCCCCGAAAATAAGACAGGGCTTATATTAATTTTCATTCCGAAATATGACACTAGGGCTTATTTTCAGGGATGTCTTATTTTGATATATCAAAAAATGAACATACAAAGTAAAAATTACGAGATTTGTGTCATTATTTTTACTTGCCAAAAAAAGATATTTTGAAAAAGATAGCATACACCGCATTAAAGCAGTTTAAATAAATATATAAAGAGGATGGTTTGTTTCTTTCGTCTTTCTGTCGCTCTCAACTAGGGCTTATTTTAAGGGTAGGGCTTATATTAAAATCATCCTCAAAAATCACGCCAGGTCTTATTTTGCGGGTAGGTCTTATTATCGGGGAAACACGGTAGGATGGAAGAGTGAAGGCATCACCACAGACTGAGATGCTTTTTACTCATTTCTTTTTTGGCATCTGCCAGATAGCATCTCCATGTCAACATTCTCCAATTTTAAGCCTGTGTGAACTGTTTTTTTTTGTTGACAGGAACTGACTCTTCTAGGGTACGAGATCCTCTTAGGTAGATACAGTTCTACAACAGTCACATCTCTGTGCAAACCAAGAAGGCAAATCACAACAATTCACAAATAATTTAAATTTTACAGCATATCACAAAGTCAATCAGTCACAGAGGGTACACTGCTCTGGGAGTTCTAGCAGGAATTATCCTTAATGTAAGTACATTCTGGTTATAGAACAATATAATCATTCAAGGATGGAGTAACAGTCAACAGAGGAAGTACCCCAAACTTAAGTTTTTTGTGAAAGTAGGGTGTTAAAAATAAATGTGATTTGACAGGTCATGCAGCCGGGAGCCCTTTACAAGGAATTCTACTGACCATTTTCAAACCTTTCTGTTAGTACCATCCTGACATGCACTCATTACACACATGATTGTCTTAGTGAATAATCTTTTCAGGGCAACAGAAAAACCACAAAGCAATATTATTTATACACTGCATTTATAATAACCGAGATCATTTTTATTTACTTTTTTGACAATAATATGTAGACAATTATAATTATTAATATCAGTTTTTAAAATTTCAAATGATCAATTTTATAATTGTGAAACAAAACCAGACACATCACGTAACTGTTTTGGGCAACCAGAGTAATAGACACTGATATAATGACGTTGCAAACAAAATTTTCATATAACTTCCTACAGAACTTTTTCTCTGCCAGCTTAACAACCCCACAGCAAACTCACAGTTTATGCATAAAACACAAAAGAATTTTATGCCTCTCTCACACCTTCTATGACATTCGACAAAAATTGACACACAATGAGGTGACTAGAATTTCTCTTAAAAAAAACTCCCGCATCTTAAAAATTGCATGCCTGTGTCAATTGTATGTGGTTATGATTTGGTTCTGCAGGTAATGCCAAATGGGAAACTAGAGAACATTCACATATTTGAAAATGCACATTACGTAACATTTCAAGGTAGTGCTTCGTGCTGTGTAAAATACAAGTAATGAAGTTTTGACAAATCTTAGCATTAAGCATGATCTGATTCAAGATTACACTTCATGAGCATATCTATGATATAAACTCAGAGTTCCACCTGTCTAATATCATGATTGTGGAAGAAAGATGTAACTGCCATGGATTTTCTGAGTGGGGTGCCACAGAGTTCATCTCCAAATTACACCACTTTCAAGACAATTTTTCTTTTTAAAATCTACAAACCCCACAACGACAAAATATTGGTTCAGGCAGAAACATCAGCTGGTGAGTGATTTGGTCAGCAAGTCTGAGGCAAGCATGGCATGAAATTTTGCAAGCACAGACAGCACATCATTGGCTCAGCAAACAACGATAACTGGCAACTACAACCTTAAACAGAAGGGAAACATTTGACACTACAAATCACTTATTACGAGTGAAAGAGCCAAATTTCCCAGAATAACTGAACCTCTGTGTTTTGTTTGATCATAACTTTCTTCTGCTTGTCAAGATAGTCCTCACATGTTAAAGCCATCTTATGTATCACAAACAACAAAATGTAACCACCAATGCAATTCATCCACAACACTTAAATAAAATGGCTGGGAGAAATGAAAGATCCAGAATGAACATTTCTGAACACTGCATGATCCCACATGCATTGGGCATGTATAACATCACAACCACAGATATTGACTTTGCTCATTCAATTTCTTTCTCCCTAGATTCACTAAATCTTCATTTGTGGCTTCTTCATACTTTTCTAATTAAGAAAATTTTTAATGTGACCTTGTAGTTTAAAATATGTGCAGATTACAGCCAACAATAAGTTTACAGCATATGCTTTGTGCTAGCAAAATATAAATAAACATAAAATGTTGTACAGTTCTGAGCATCTAGCAAAATACATGTATCTTCTTTGAGACAAATATTCTCAGAATGAGTATGTGACAGACAAGCAGCAAAGTAGTCACAACAATGAATGTCAGAAAAATGACCAAATTGGAAAAATGCCCCACTGTGGTAGTGGTATGCTACAATGACATTCTGGAGTAAACGACAATATAATGGAATGAGTTTTTTTTAAAAATCTTGCTGCAGAACAAATATTTCTTTACCTATGGGCAAAAATGCATTTACATCTCAAGGGCCCTTAACCATCGACCTCCTGCTCTCTTAAAACCCTTAATATGAGATTTAAAATGATTGTAATGGTTTTTAGGAAAAAGGCAAATGTTTTAAACATTTGACTGCAGAGATGGAATCAGAAATCTTCAATATATACACATATATAAGAGGGTGCATGCGTGTGAAAGAGAATGCCTGCATGTGTGGGAGTGAATGATCAAGTGAAAACACTATACTTCTTCTGACAGTAATCTAAAGGTTCTGAACATCTGATAACCAAGTTCTATCTCTTCCACCACGAACATAGTGCATATATGTATTTGACTGCCTTTGGGGTAAAAGTACTTTTCTACATGTACTCTTTAACCTGATGTGAACAGCTTCAAAGTCAAGCAATAATACTTCACAGAGAGAACACGACGATGAACTTTATATACTTATCTTTGTATGTATATACACACACAAACAAATAATTGAATGAAGTTTGAACTGCTTAATCATCTTAAGCCTTTTAAATTTTATTTTCACTTTTGCATATGTGAAAACCACATCTTGGTTATCAAAGGAATTAAAACAATTATTTTTAGTAAGGTAAGATGGTTTCACCTTTGTTATATGTGCACCTGAAAAGGATAATTAAAAGGTTACCTGAATTATTAAATTGAAATCATGACAAAAAGCATAATTTTTTGTGTAGCCCCATAACATTGCACATCATGTCACTAAAAAAAAGTTCTCCAACATGCCTGTAAATGTTGAGTAAGTGAACAAAAGGATGCACTGTTCACTCACCTGCAGGAGTCAGTCCACTCATTCATTCACATACAATGTAATTAGTGTCAGCTGACACCACATATCTGCATGTTGGTGTGTGCGTCCACATGTCTGCATGGGTGCACTCATGCATGTGCATGCACAGAAAAATCAGAACTGAAAACCACAGCACCCACTGCCAAACAGACTGGTGGTAGCATTATGTCCTACTGGCTGCTTACATCACTTACCATATCCCATGTGTCCTTAGAAATGTCTGACCCAGTGCTGTCACTGCTGGCGCCCTCTTGCTCGCTTGTCTCCTTAGCCAGAATCTCTGGCTCTGACATTTCTTCCTTGTCACTGTCACTTCCAGCACTTTTCTTGTCGCTGGTCGTATCCTCATGGGCTAGCATCTCACGATATGACGAATCACCTCGACAGGCTTCTCCAGAAAGCTGTCCTGGTTCGACGTCAGGATCTGACACATCTCTATTACCAACGGCAGCTTCTCCGGCAAGTTGCCCTGGTTTGATTTCATCATCTGGCGCATCTTGATTACCAACAGAAACTTCTCCAACAAGTCGTCCTGCCTGCATTTCATGGTCCAACATATTTTGCTTCCTGACAGAAGCTTCTCCAGCAAGTTGTCCTGGTTCTGTTTTATGATCTGAAACATCTTTATTACTCAGAGAAACTTCTCTGGCAAGTTGTCCTAGTTCAGCACTCTGCAGTGAGCTCTCGAGGTCACAATGCAATGGAAAATCTTCAGTGGTGGATGAAGTGGGTATGCCTCCAACAGGTTTAGTGGGGGTCAGGCTCCAACTGTTCTCCACGGACGCTTGGGTTTCTTTTGTTAGAACCTCCACCTCTTCTGAATCTGTCTCCTCATCGCTCTGTTCCTGAAATACTTTCACTTTTGTGGCTTGGCTCTCCAGATCCTGTAGAACAATTATGGATCCCTGCAGATCGTTATTAAAGGTGTTTTCCTTTCCTTCTTCACTCTCTGCCTCCCTAGCTTCATGCCCACAAAAGGAGATCCCTCGGCCTTGCACATACAAGCTGTTTCCATTCAGCTCATCAAAAACCCCTTCTTTTCCAGTGGCTCTCGCTCTTGCTTCACTGCTGAGGCTGATGGTGTGAACATCAGGATCAGACTTCGCTGCTCCTGATGCCACCACAGAGTTGTCTGCTCTTGGCTCGCTTAGATCTGTCAGGGATCCGGCTAGTGGCACCATGCTCTGAGTGTCGTTACCTGGTCTTTCGCCTAATTCCCGATGACTCTCTCCTCCCATACAGCCCACTTCTGACAGATCCGAAATGGCTGATACCATGCTGCGAGTGTCAACAGACTGTGCAGTGCCCAGATGACTGCTAGAACTCTTGACACTTTGTCTGAAACATGCGTGAGTCGAACACAATTTCAGCAATACAGTCTTGAGATAAATATGAGAGTGCAAATAATTAAGCAGCCATTTACAATATACATCATATGGAATACCAAACATAGGTAACTGATCAAATCCTCCAGAGAATGCCTGGTAATAAAAGCAACAGATGGGGAAGCATAGCGCTAATCACTCACTGATCCGAGTTCTGCTGGCGCCGTTCCATGGCTGCTGCAAAAGAACTGGCTGTAGCCCTGTTAGCAGAACCCATATCAGACAGCGGCAGGTGGGTGTTGCGTGCCAGTACCAGTTGCTGGTGCAGAGACTCGTTCACTTTTTTCATACGAGCACTGGTGATATAAGGGAGATAATAAATCACTCTTCGTCACGGATACTAAATTGAATATAGTAAAACCTGCCATCTGAGACTTTGAAAAACCATTGTGTAGTAGAATACTCTATGTGTGTAACTGTAAATAAATAGAATAGTGTATTATCGCTGCCCTCTTTTATTAAGTTGTGCGCGTGAAAAGCAAGGGGGTGGGGGCTTGAGCCAATTTGGAAATTGATGAAATTAGGCAGCGATCACGTTGTTAGTTTCCCCCTTCTTGACACACTTTTATGTTCTTGTAACTCTAGTTAACGAGCAGACGAGTAAAACACATAAGCGCCATACCCCTAGACACGACAGAGAGAATACTACGACACTTGTGGCCTTTCTCCATCCTCTCTCCCCCTCCCCACCTCCTTTTCTTCCTTTTGCCTCTGTTTTCTATACTCTTGTTCCACCGTGATATAGCCCTCATTGCTGGCATGGCGTTAAACCCCACAAACACTGCATAACATCACATCCTCTCTCTCTCTCTTTTTGATACGACCACAACAGACAAGCAATAGCAAATTCCTACAGCCCAGCCTTTGCTTCATGTGTTGACTGCTGGGCTGCTGGAATCAGGTATGGTTTCTCTGTTGTGATCGTACCCTAATCTGTTGAGATTGTACAAAAGGAAGTCTGCTACCTTCATCGGTTCGACAAGGGAAAGTTGTATACAGTTCAGAACTGGCCACTGGTCATAAAATGCAAATTTCTTATCTAAATTTGTGTTTCTTTAACAATACTTACCATGACCCAAAGTGCTAAATTCTCATTTGGCGATCCCCAAATCGCACCCTAAAAACAAAAACCCACCCAGGCAACCCTGGTAAGACCCCTCCGCGCATGCGCACACGCTGAGCTCCCCGTGCGCACAGCTCACTGACAGGTTAAGCTGACTTTCTCTTGCCAGACAGAACCATCAGCGGGAAGGAGGGTGGGTCTATGATGGGTCATGGTAAGTATTGTTAAAGAAACACAAATTTAGATAAGAAATTTGCATTTTCTTGTCACAATACTGTACCATGACCCAAAGTGCTGAGTCAGCACAAAAAGGAGGTGGGTGAATCCTCCAAGAACTTACCAGGGTCAAGAGGACGGTGCTGTCCACAGGTGCTGAGTGACAACTGCCGCTGTCACTCCAAACAAACCGTCCTCACGGCGGCAGGAGAGATCCCGTAGATAGTGGTTTATGAACGGGTCTTCCGACCGCCAGTATGTCGCCAGCATGATGTCCTGTAGAGGGTGTGACTGTGATGCAAGTGTAGCAGCCCACGCCCTAACTTCATGTGGACGGTTGGCGGAGAGGGGGAGAGGTGAGTCTGATCCCCCCCGTGTCGCCATGGAGGCATACGCCCGCTGGACGACGGTGTAAACCCAGCGCGAGATGCTGCTCTTGGAGATGTCTCGCGTGCGGCCAGCTTTCAAGGACAGGAAAAGGCGTCTCTGGGCGGCTGCCTGTAAGTGGCGGGTCCGACTTCTGTACTCTAGTAGAGCCCTGGAGGGACAGTTGAGGCAATCGGGCTCCGCAGGGTCCAAGATTGCTGACAGGGGTAGGATCCTGACTGCGGGTGACGGGTCGCCGGGGCGCTGATTTTTTGCTAAAAATTCGGGCAAAAAGACTAGCGACCACGAGCCATCGTGTCGCCGGCGAACGTCCGCTTGTAACCCGGATAGGGCATGCACTTCGCTGGCCCGGCGGCCAGAGGCGAGGGTGATCAAGAAGGCGGTCTTCAGGGTTACGTCAGGAAGCGAGGCCTGATGTAATGGTTCGTAAGGCGGTAAGCGGAGGGCCGCTAGAACGAGGAAGAGATCCCAGGCGGGGACCCGGCGTGGGGCGCGAGCCTGGGACAGGGCGATGCCTTTGATCACATCCGCAACAAGTGAGGTGTCACCGCGTAGAGCGACGCCCAGTTGCTGGAGGGTGGAGAGGACGGCAGCCTTGCGCACCCTCACAGTGGATATGGACAGCTGGCTTTCTGAAGCCATGAAAGACAGGTGGTTGGCGAGATCCACCGCCCTGGGTCTTGTTGGGTCCTTCCCATGGGACCTGCACCAGTGGACCCACCGACGCCAGTGGGTGTCGTAGACCTTGTTGGTGGAGCTGCGGTGGGCGGAAACCATAAAGCGCAGGGCGGCGGTGGATACGCCATGGTTCTCTGCTCTGTGGGCTATAATAGCCAAGCGTGAAGATGGAGAAGGTGGGGGTTGGCGTGCGGGATGCCGGAGCGTGGCTGCAGGAGAGTTCCGGGAGTGATGCGCAGCGTAATGGGTTCTGCGCTGCTTAGTCGTAGCAGGTCTGGGAACCATGTTTGTGCGGGCCAGCGCGGAGCGATGAGAATCAGGCGGGGGCGTTCGAGCTCCGCCTTCCGTAGTACGCGGGGAAGGAGGGGCAAGGGTGGAAAGGCATACGCTTCTAGACCCGCCCATGTCAGTGAGAATGCGTCCACCGCCCAGGTGATGCATAGATTGGCAGTCGTTTGTTGAACTTGGTGGCGAACAGGTCCACCAGCGGTCGAAACCAGGTTTCCCACACTGGCTCCAGGACTGAGTGTGTAAGGGTCCACTCGGTCTGGAGGACACAGTGTGGGCGACTCAGTAGATCGGCTAGCACATTGACTGTGCCGGCAACGTGTCTTGCTGACAGGAAGATGTCGTGGTTGTGGGCCCAACGCCACAGATCCTCCGCCTGAGTCGATAGAGCTGCGGAGTGGGTACCCCCTTGGTGATTGATGTATGCCACTACCGTGGTGTTGTCCGATCGTATCTGGATGTGGGCTGGGGGCAGCACCTTGTGGAAGGACTTGAGGGCGAGGCGAACGGCCCGCAACTCGAGCTGGTTGATGTGCCACGTCGTCTCCTCCG
>SMGT01008885.1:279706-296104 GCA_004794575.1 Lanistes nyassanus | reverse complement strand
GTTGGAGGAAGTGTGCACCCCATCCCCAAAGGGAGGAGTCCGTGAACACTTCCGCTGCGGGGGAGGGGGCACGATGGGGACGCCCGCTGCCAACCACGCCGGTTGTGTCCATGGTTGGAGCAGTGGGGCGAACGTTTGTGGGTGTGGGACCGGAGCATCCCAGGCTTGGGAGGACTGGCGCCATTGATCTGCGAATGCTCTCTGGATGGGTCGCAGAAAAACTGCTGCTAGGGGGACCAGGTGTACCAACGACACTATCGTTCCCACTAATGGTCGTACAGTGAAGGCACCGTGCATCATTTGGTGAATCAGGTGGAGAAGCCGGTCTGTGCGTCGTGGCGCAGGACGGACTGTCCAGGACACTGTATCGAACAGCATGCCGAGGTAAGTGAAGACGGTGGACGGCTGCAGTTGTAATTTGCTGAGGTGGAAGGAGTATCCCAGTAGCATGGCCTGGGACATGACCTCTTGTGTGTGCAAGTTGCACAGGCCAGTGTCCGCTGCGAGGATCGCCCAGTCGTCCAGGTAGGCCCGAAAGCGTATCCCCCGCTCGCGTATCAGAGTGCAAAATTCCCTGGTCACAATGGTGAAGACCCATGGGGAAAGGGAGAGGCCAAATGGCAGGACTCTGAACTGGTAGACCTTGGTCCGCCAGACGCAGCGCAGCCACTTGCGATGGGGCGGGTGGATCAGAACGTGGAAATACGCTTCGTGAAGGTCAAGGGTCGTTACGAAGTCGCCCGGACGGAGAGCTTCTCGAAACGATGCGGGCGTCTCCATGCGCAAACGTACTATCCGCAGGTGGCAATTGAGGGGGGATAGGTCTAGCACAGGGCGAGACCCACCGGTCGCTTTGGGCACCGTGAATAGACAGCAGTAGAAGCCCGGGGTGGATGTGTGGTGAACCCGTTCCACTGCGGCGGACTGCAGTAGGGCGGCCACAGACAGGTCCAGAGCCTTCAGCAGGCTGAACCCCACCTGGATCACGCTCTGCACCCAGGAGTTGCGGGTGCAACTCCTCCATGCCTCCCCGGCGCGAGACAGGCCGCCGGCCTGTGGAGAGGCAGTGACAGTGGTGTCCACGGCAGGGCCCCCCTATTGGGGGGGCTCTCGTCTGGCTCGTGCACCGCGACTCCTAGGGGGAGGTGGTCGCGTGCCGAGTCCACCTCTGGGCTGGGACCTGGTACCAGGCATATTTCGCTTGTACGCTGGTACTCGTGACGGACCGGGAGGACGCTTGCGAGGTTGTCTGTTGGCGAGCAAGGACCCCAGCCGGTGCTCCCGATGGGCGGACGCCACTATGTTCGCCGCCTGTTGGGCGTACGGCCCGAACAAGGAGGACGAGACAACCGGCCCCACGCGCAGGTTCGTTGACATGGATCGGGGGATCTCAGTCGTGGCGGAGAGGAAGGCATCCCTTTTTGCTAGGACCAAGGAGACCGGGCGGCAGCAGGGCCAGGTCTTCCTCGGAAACCGGGAGTGGGTCAGATTGTGTGGCTTCGCGGGCAAGCCATGCATGGCTGTCGCATGGTCTAGGTGGTCGGTGAAACGTACCCACTGGAGCGGCCTGGGGAAAAGACGACAACGTGTCTTGAGGCGGATCGTGAGCGGGAGCAGACGACCTCTGGCTATGGCGGTAGCCCCGCCACGCGTGACGGGGTGAGGATCGTACCAGCGGTGACTCGCGCAAGCGTAGTTCTTTCGTGCGCGATCCCGGGAGGTGGACGAAGGAAACCAAGCGGCCTCTTGGTCTGTTTCTTGGTGTTCCTGCTCAACACACTGTGGGGCGGTTTCCTGTAGGAGGGCCGCTAGTTCCAGGATGGCGTGCAAAAGTGAGCCACGTTTCTCGTCAGTTGTCACGGGAACGAGGGGTTCCGAGGTCTGCTCCTCTACCAACTCTTCCGGAGTCTGCTCTGGGGAGGAGACGGGAGCGTGGTTGTCGTAACGTCCTTCACCCGGTGGTAGGTGACCCAGCGAGACCATTGGTGAGAGGTGAGGTGGGCGATCGTCATCCCAACTAGTCCGCTCACGGTCAGGGCGAAGCTCCTGAGTGAGGGGGAGACTAGACTGGGGGTGTCGGTGAGACTGCACTCCAGAAGCGCGGGTTTTTTCTGGAGGGTGGCCAGAGGTAGTTGGTGCCTGTGCCTGCCAACCGCCAGAGCGGGCAGGAGGACAGGTCGATTCCCGTTTCTCCAGAAAGCGGGAAAACAGACCTTCCAACGCCTCTTCCGTCAGCACCGACAGCCCCTCGCCGGGGTGGCTAACAGCCCCAGCCTCCCCCCACCCGCTCCGAGAGCAGCGGGAGGGGGATCGACGACTGGTGGATGCACCCGTGGGTCGTGGGTCGAGGGGTGGTGTCACAGGCTGCACGTCCGCGCCTCTGGACGGTGAGCGAGACACCAATTTGCCGAGGGGGGGAGCAAGCGCCGGCTTGTCCGCTCCCTGCGGCGCGAGACCCAGTGAACGCCCCGCTGGTCCCGAAGGAGCCAGGGGTTGTACCTCCCCAGCGGGTCCCGCAGTGGTAGCCGCTGCGTTACTCTTTCGACCATGCTCTCCCCGGAGGGACGAAGGTCCGAAGAGGTCAGGTAGAGGAATAGGTAGAGACACCACGGCAGCTGATGTCACGGTACGCGGCGGTGACGGTGGAAGGTCCGCTGGAGGTAATTGTAGCGGCAGGTATCCGACGAACAGAGTCTGGCTTACGGCGGTCTGAGTTGCGGTGCCGGCGAGAGGTTCCATCTGAACCGGAAGCAGGCAGGGACTCACGCGGCATGGTGGCGTAGTTGACGAAACCAAAGTCCGGTGGACAGCTAAATCAGCTACTCCGTGGCTGGTGACGACGTATTTGTTTACAAAACTAAATAACGTCACAACCTGTAAGCAATAACACAAGGCAGTTGCAAGCAGCGTGAGTATAAGGAAGTAGGACACGCCAGGTGAACCCCAGAGACGTGTACCCCTCTTTAGGCCGCTAGCCGACACGACAACCAAAGGGCGCAAAAACGCTAAGTTTTTACCAACGTCAAAAGTGAGCGTAAGACAAGGCAGACACAGAGGAAAAATAGATATCACTTCCCTCAAGCAACGTCGTAGCTGGCCGCAGAGGTTTGATTGTAGGGATCACTGGCAAAGCCAAACGCTGAAGCAGACGGGCAGGCGGTAAGCGGGAGCTCACAAGGCATGACCGGTCGGCAGCAGCGCTCAAGAGAAAGTCAGCTTAACCTGTCAGTGAGCTGTACGCACGGGGAGCTCAGCGTGTGCGCATGCGCGGAGGGGTCTTACCAGGGTTGCCTGGGTGGGTTTTTGTTTTTAGGGTGCGATTTGGGGATCACCAAATGAGAATTTAGCACTTTGGGTCATGGTACAGTATTGTGACAAGAAACAGTATACGTAAACTTTGGATCAACATTATCGATCAGTGCATGCAAAAAAACCCACGAAAAACCCAGCAAGTTGTGTGGATAAAAGAATGAGCACCACTAGCCCAAACCATTGTGAGAGCCACCGGGATAGTCACTTCCAGTTCCACTACTCAAACATACAAGCAGTGTTTCCACTAAGTCCTAGAGCCACCGGGATAGTCACTTCCAGTTCCACTACTCAAACATACAAGCAGCGTTTCCACTAAGTCCTTCCTGGGTCGCAGCTTGAGCAGGGGCATGCTCAGCCGAATGGAACACAGTCCACCACGCCCCTCGTAGGAACAGACACCAGCGCACCTGGGATTAAAAATTCAGATTTTAATGTAATATGCAAATTTAAAACAAGGGAACTAGACCAAGCTAAGACATCACAAAGACGAAGACAATCTACATGTTTCGGGGCACTACCCCTTCATCAGGACGACATAAAAACGATGAAAAAACGACAACAGAAGAAAAAGACTTAGCTTCAGTAGATGTGGCGCATGGGTTGGACAGCAGGAGAATGACCAAGGGACAGTGAGTAAGAAGGGTTAAAAAGAGGGGCAGTCAATCGCCAGGTGGGTAGGAAAGGGTAGGGAAGGGTGGGGGTGGAGAGGGGGCGGGGTGGAGAGAGAAGCGTGGGTAAGGGGGGTGTCAGTGTGGGAGAGAAGGAGGTGAGAGAAAAGAAATAAGAGAGAGAGAGAGGAGGGGTAAAGAGAAAGAGGAAGGTGGAGGGTCAGTGTTTGAGGTTGAGACCAGTGGGTGCCATGGTACCAAAATGGGTAATGAAGTAGGACTCCATATTCTTACGGTCATTGGAGTCGCCCTTCATTCTCCAGATACCACAGACCCTCATGTTGTTGGGTGTGTGTGGGGGTGTGCTGAAGTGACGTGCAACTGGCGTGTTTCTGCGGTGTTTAGTGTCAGCTAGATGTTCTGTGAAGCGGGTGTTGAGTGTGCGGTCTCAACCTCAAACACTGACCCTCCACCTTCCTCTTTTTCTCTTTACCCCTCCTCCTCTCTCTCTCTCTTACTTCTTTTCTCTCACCTCCTTCTCTCCCACACTGACACCCCCTTACTCACGCTTCTCTCTCCACCCTGCCCCCTCTCCACCCCCACCCTTCCCTACCCACCTGGCGATTGTCTGCCCCTCTTTTTAACCCTGCTTACTCACTGTCCCTTAGTCATTTTCCTGCTGTCCAGCCCATGCGCCACATCTACTGAAGCTAAGTCTTTTTCTTCTGTTTTTGTTGTTGTCGTTTTTTCGTCGTTTTTGTGTCGTCCTGATGAAGGGGTAGTGCCCCGAAACATGTAGATTGTCTTTGTCATGTCTTAGCTTGGTCCAGTTCCCTTGTTTTAAATTTAAGAAAGGTTTTTCCTCCAAGCGGCAGTCACCTGTTTTTCTTGTAATATGAAAATGTTAGTCACATAATCCAAATTCCCCCTTAATTATAAGTTAATTCCTTAAGAACAGTCAAAGGATTATAACGACTGCAGTAAGGCATGGACAGAGAACTAGTCGAGATTGATTTAATTTGTAAGGAAATTGTTCTTTCAAAGAATTTTTGCACCCTAAAGAACTTGATCCACATCAGCTGAGAAACTGCATGGCCACTAGACCAGAGATAAGGAGACTGACTAGACCAAATGAGAAATCACAGCTTAATTGTTCAGAAAGATATATTTTCTCTGCTGATCAAAGAATGAGATGCTGTTTGTATTTGTACACGCTGAAGCAAAGTTAACAGCAAAGCGGTGAAAATGATGATTACCAACGCAATGATATTATTCAACTTTTGAAAATCCAGTTTTTGTTCACGGTAATAACTAATATATAGGCAAGGATTGCTTTTTAACATTTAGCTCACAGGGTCATCCTTGGGCTCCATTTAACTTCAACGCCCGCGAGCCTGCCCCAGAAATACTGATCGTTGAATTCCAGGAACAGGGCACGGACATCGGGATTGGGATCCAGTAACTCCCAACTTTCATCAACGACTGAGAGAGGGCGAGGCAGGGAGGAACCCCCAAAGTTTCCGGCCGTCTTTTTTGAAGAAGACCATATCTGTTCATATGTTTCTTCTGAGTCTTTCTGAAGAGCGAGAGCTAACATGTAATCAGAATTCTCCATGGTTTGCTCACTGATCACCCGCGCGTAGGTTGTTAAAGGATGTTTTTTTTTTAAAGTTACTTCCGGGTTAAATAAGCACCTTTGAAAACGAAAGTTCCATTTTTGCGACTTTATTAGTGCAAATAACAAATTATTATAATCTTATCAAAAAGGTTCACGTGCTTTAATTTTTCATCAATTTGTTTGTTTCCTATAACTGACAAAATAATATCTACAACCGTCTCTCCGTCGCAGATGAAAGCACTCTTGCGGATCGTCGAGTAATGACCTTCACCCAGTCAATAATCTCGCTTTGGCAACCGGAAGTGTACGATGGTGATCGACATACCTTAGGAAAATGACATTATAATACCTACCAACCTCTGTCAGGACGGTCGTAGTGTGAAGCTCGGACAGATGACACCTCTATGACGGTAGGGATGTGTGTTGTGAGATTACAATTTTCGCTTTAAAGTTTTTGTATATCAACGGAATAGGTTGGTAGCCACTATGATAAATATCCAATCGATACTGGAGTTAGAGCTTCAGTTAAGTTAATGAGTAGGCAACGGGGGCAGACGACTACTCGGTGTAGTGGCATCTTGCTTTTCAGTTCATCCCCATGTCATATGCCCGGTACTTTTTATATATTAGCTACGTATTATTTAATACCGGTAGTAAAACTTATATTTATTGCGCGAATTACTTCATTCGGCAATGAATGCAATGATGGAGATAACTTTAACTTATACGTGAAAACTGTCGGCTGTCGTAACTAATAAAATAATTTCAGCGATTTTATACAAATTAGCATTTGAAGTTAGGCGTGGGTACTAATTACGTGTTATCAGTTATGCAGTGTAAATATATAGCCCACGTTATGATGTACTCCAAAACCTAAGAATTGATAGCTGTAGCAAAACGAAAGAATTGGAATTGGTGAGAGATGAAGGGATTTAGGACTCTTTTTTTCCCCATACGAGTATGTTTCAAATAAAGGGATTAAAATAAAAGTCTAAACTCTTTTATTAGGATGGTAAACCCAGACATGTAAAATGTAAGAAAATGAGATGATTTGCATTGCAGAACATTCCTTTGTAAACACATAAGAAATTAGTATGCTGCCAAGTGCAAAACGTTTTCAAACAACCTGTTATTGTTGACAGGACTCATTTTAACATGCTTAATAACGTAATATAGTGTACTGGTCCCAAAAGCTTTCAGATGTGCACTAGTTACAAAAAACAGTGGCATTACTGATCAATGACAGAAAGACCACGCTGCAGAGTTGTAGGAATAAGGTTTATTGATTTTCTTTTTGTATCACTGGCAGCTTGTTTCAGCACCAGTGGTGCAGTTTACTGAGCTCATTTCGATGGAGGTGCAGAGGCAGTCGGCAGGTTAGATTTCGTGAAAAATGCACTATGATGGTTGATATTGCTGGTTTATGTGGTAGGGCAGGGAAAGGCAGCAGGAGATTGTGCTAAGTGCAAGAGCATCATACCAGAGCCGTCATGGCATCATGATGAATCATATTGCATCTGTTGAAAAAGTTTGAAGACAGACTGTTAAAGGCCAAGATTAGTACTCAGAACTCAGAATCATTTTGAAATAAGTATCATTATACATTACAGTTGAATATATTTAATATATGTAGCACAGCATCTCACAAATTAATTACAAAATTCTGGGGTTTGGATCCTGGCGGTCATAACAATATGAATGGTGGTTATTTAGAGGGACAGTGCTTCCACCTTGTGGTGATTTCGCACTATGGGGGATGGGGTCCTATTACTAAGCTATGCACTAAAAGAACCACCAGACTGATGGCTGCAATAAGATGGTCAATGCGAGCAGGCAGTTTAATGTGCAGGGAAATGGCCGAATGGAGTTTGCACAATGCTTAACTCCAGGAAATAATCCTTGGCCACACCAGGATTTGAACCAGCAACCTTCCGTCAGCTAGTCCACAGCTCTGCCAACTGAGCTAACCAGGCCCCTAACAATATGAAGATGAGCTTCATGTGTTTTATATCATGACATTTTTTTGTTTGTGTTTGGGTGTGTGTGTGTATATATATATAAAGGGGACACATAAGACCTCATTGAACACCACAAACAACGGATGGGCACAACACTCGCCAAACAGATCAGGAGACACAGGACACACGTCAATCAACCATCCGGAGATAGAACAGGTCAGGAGACACAGGACACACGTCAATCAACCATCCGGAGATAGAACAGGTCAGGAAACAGGACACACATCAGTCAACCATCCGGAGATAGAACAGGTCAGGAGACACAGGACACACATCAGTCAACCATCCGGAGATAGAACAGGTCAGGAGACACAGGACACACATCAGTCAAACAGCCGGAGATAGAACAGGTCAGGAGACACAGGACACACGTCAATCAACCATCCGTAGATAGAACAGGTCAGGAGACACAGGACACACGTCAATCAACCATCCGGAGATAGAACAGGTCAGGAGACACAGGACACACGTCAATCAACCATCCGGAGATAGAACAGGTCTGGAGACACAGGAGACACATCAATCAACCATCCGGAGATAGAACAGGTCAGGAGACACAGGACACACGTCAGTCAACCATCCAGAGATAGAACAGGTCAGGAGACACAGGACACACGTCAACCATCCGGAGATAGAACAGGTCAGGAGACACAGGACACACATCAGTCAACCATCCAGAGATAGAACAGGTCAGGAGACACAGGACACACGTCAATCAACCATCCGGAGATAGAACAGATCAGGAGACACAGGAGACACATCAGTCAACCATCCAGAGATAGAAAAGGTGTAAAAGGCAGTATCATGATAAGATGATTAAAGTAAATTTAAAGATGATGAAGACAGCCAATCGCAACATCAGTCGAAGTACTTTGCAAAAGAGATGTGTTTTTAGGGCTCGTTTGAAAACCTGCGGTGATGTGGGGTGCCGAATGATGTAGGGAAGTGAATTCCATTGGGTGGATGCCGAGAAGGTGAACATGCACTGTCCGAGGGTTTTTGTTCTGATGCCAGGTATTGAAAGATACGATCGTCAGAAGAGGAACATAGCTGTCTTGCTGGAGTGCAAATTGTAAGAAGTTCAGAGATGTATATGGGGCCCGCACCTTTGAAAAAATTAAAACAGAGAGTAGACAGTTTGTAATCAATGCAAGACTGTATGGGGAACCAGTGCAGGGTGTGGAGGAGAGGTGTGGCATGGTCCGTTTTGTGGGTTCTCAGGACAAGGCGTGCAGCACGGTTGTGAAGTTTCTGTAATAACATTAACTTTGCCAAGAGTCGGGTCCCCAGTTATTGCTCTATGCATAGCTGAGCATTTTGTAGGCCAAAGAACCAGTTTCTGATCTTTCAGTAAACAGTTCCTCTTCACCTATGCTGCAGAGGTCTGCCGACCCAGACAATAGTTGAGTTAGGCTTGGGCTGGACACTAGTTCATTGCTTGCTGGGCAGTAGCTCGTTGTTTGCTGGATGCTTCTGTGTACGTCAAGGAGGTAGAATGAAGAGGGAGAGAGACAGAAAATCATACACTCAGGTCATTGGTGATAGTTTTTAAATCAAACAAGTAACCAGGAATATAAAGAAAGAGGCAGGATTTATGTTTTTAAAACATTCTAGTATTATGGTAAGTTCATGGTATTGCTTGGATAGCATTGAGAGAGGGTTATCATTGTGCTTAAGATGCTGTAGAAGAGCTTTATTATTTTTTAAAGTTTCGAGTAGAAGGTCTTCGCCCAACTGACTAGCACTGCAGGATTCGTCTTGTTTTCTTGAAGCTTGTATTTACTGGAATGCACTAGAAGCTGAAGTGCTAACAGTAACACTGAGCAGGTTTGTTGTTGCTGATTGTGGTCAGCAAGTCCTTCTCATTATGTACAAGGATTGTCAGACTGTCACTCACTGAAGAGCAGCTGTGACTGCCTGTATGTCTTTTATCTGGCTTGTTGATGTGTTACTGCCACCATGGGAGGCAGAAATTGTTATACAAGAAAAACAGGTGACTGCCGCTTGGAGGAAAAACCTTTCTTAAATATAAAACAAGGGAACTGGACCAAGCTAAGACATGACAAAGACTAAGACAATCTACATGTTTCGGGGCACTACCTCTTCATCAGGACGACACAAAAACAACGGAAAAACGAAAAGGAAAAAGACTCAGCTTCAGTAGATGTGGCGCATGGGGTGGACAGCAGGAAAATGAATGAAGAGGTAGTGCCCCGAAACATGTAGATTGTCTTCGTCTTTGTCATGTCTTAGCTTGGTCCAGTTCCCTTGTTTTATATTTTCAGAAATTGTTAAAAAGGGTTAGAAGTGGGAAATAATGCAGGATGCTAAAAGTAGAACAGATGGTTATTGCCTCTTATTGATGAGTAAGAAAATCAGTTTCATTTGCACACAAGCATATGTGTATGTGTGTGTGAGTGAGAGAGAGAAAGTGCAAATACATGTACATGCTCACACATACACACCTATGCATTTCCACCAAGTATGAAAGCAAGCTATAACCTCAAAACAGATCTTCCTAAATGCTTACAATTGACCCAACATCTCATTACTCAGCTTCACATTACCCCCCAGATAACCTTAAACAACTCTTGCTATTTTCATCCGATCAAACAGCTAATAAACTCAATAACATTGAAACCCATCATCATTAATGCTTACGTCTGACCAAATGGTCAATCTTATGGCATATGGTAACAGCCTGACAATTACACCTCAGATAACCTTGAAACAGCTCCTACTAAATGCTTGTGTCTGATTAAACAGTGAATAAATTAAATAACCTTCACAGATTTCTTAATAAATTCTTATTCGATAATCTGATAATAATCTTAATGATCTTAGCTTCACTGTTAAAAATAACACCATAGGTAATGAGATAGATTGGTAGTTGGCACGTAGAGAGCAACTTCTTGATACGTAGGGTTTTCTATGTTCGTGATTATTTCCTCGTGGTTTCCTGGATTCTGTTTGGAGAAACTGAGTTGGAGCTGTATGTGCTTGCTCTGTTTGACCAAGTAGCTGTCTTAACGTTTTCTACACGTACTCGCCATTTCCATTGCTTTGTGTAGTGTGTAGGTAATTGTGCACAAGCATATGCATGTTTTGTAGTCAGTTGATTTTGCACATATTAGGTGCAGCTGCATAACTGTGCTCACACAAGCATTAGGCAGATGATAGATCTGTTTAGACGTTTGTACACATGGCTATAACGGATGATACTGAGCAGCCACGTACAGCAGCAGACAGCTGTGATAATGCACCAGTACAGCTGGCTACTTGTCATCAGTTCGTGTCTGGTCAGTAGGCAGCCTCATAGTTCTGTAATCCCAGTGCAGGCCCATTTCTGGCAGTGTATCGAAGTCTCAAAGGATGTACTTGTATTTTAAAATGCCCCTTTATTCTTGCCATCAGCCATATAATGATATAGCAACAAGCAGTAAAACCATAGAACTGTTTGCTCACACAATCAATGAAACAGTAATAATAATTATTGGTGATGAGGGGGTGGGGAGATAGGAGGATGGTGGTAGCTGCTAGTCCAACACCCCCTCTGCACTACATGTTGACCTGGAAAACTCTCATCAGCACCCTGTCATGTCATGATGTGGGCACATTTCCCTCTGGCAGTATCAGCTGAAACTCACTGCCGTGACCTTTCTGTATCAAAAGTTACCACACCTTGTGCCTATAGCTGTATGTGAACACCAGATGCCAGCAGTTGTATATGACCACTTGTTGCCAGCAGTTTATACATGAACACCTTTCATCAGGACTTCAGTCCACCTGACATTTAAGAAAGAAGACTAAAGTGCCCATTAGCCAGTTCTCATCTTGACCAAATGGTAGCAAGCTGATCAACCACTCAGAGTGGAGCTATGCTGATATCTGGTGTAATCAGGATGTTAGTGTAACTGCACAGCAGTTCCATTCTTCTGGTTTGGTGGTTGCTGTCTGTTCAGAGATTAGTGGTAAGAGATGTACTGTACAAGATACACAGAGCACAGCACAACAGACCAGTGCTCTCTCTCTCTCTCTCATATACACACACTGTGTAATACTAATAGTCAAATTGTTCCAACACCTAAGAAAAGAAGAGAGCCAGGTTTCTGGCATTGATCTGAGCGGTGTGATGTCATACACCCACCCTGCCCCACTGGCTTGCTAGCATGGACCAGATGAGTCATCAGCTTTTCCGCCTTTGGCCTGTGCAGCGCTGCACCTTGACCACTCAGCCCAGAATGGGTTAAACAGCTTCACTTCTGCTGCCCTAGAGGGTGGAGAACCACACCCTTCCTCTGCCTGCTGCATCTGCTGTCACCATGACGACAGAGGATTTGCTGCAGCCCAACCAACTGGTCAAGGACAGATGGAAAATTGTGAGCGTTCTTGTTACCGCAGCAGTGTGTTGCTGTGGGCAGCATGTCTGGCTCTCACTCTCACCTACCTATATTTTTTCATATATTCCTAAGTTGTACAAAATCTGTGATTTTTCGCCCTGAAATGCTAGTTTTTCCATTTACCTTATATTTTTGTGTGTAAAAGCAATTAGCGGTTTCCCAGAGACAGAAGTGTGACCCTGAAGCGTTTATCAGAAATATTATAGATATTTTCAATCACCAGGATCAATTTTCACAAGCACACAGTCACACGTGTGCATGCAGGCATGTGTGGATGCATGGGGGGCTTAAGGAATTATTTTTTGGTGTCTGCTATTATTTCTTGAAAGGTATGCATCTTCCCCACATTGCAGGTGAAAAAAATCGGGGGCGGGGGGTTTGGGGAGATATACGAAGCCCTGGATCTTGTGACCCGCGAGTCGGTGGCCCTGAAGCTGGAGTCGGCCCGGCAGGCCAAGCAGGTGTTGAAAATGGAGGTGGCCGTCCTCAAGAAGCTGCAGGGTGAGTGTCGCTGGTGCCAGATGAGGATTTCAGTGAAACACGTTTGTCTCTCACAACATCACCAGCTACCCCATACATGTATTTTCAAAAAAGACCTGACAAACTATGAAACTGCTGTTGGTCAGAATGGCCAAAATGAAACAGGGAGCCTGACCACCATATGAATGCAAGCATTCGGGGCCCAGCATTAACTCACTGCCATCTTTTGATGAATGTGGCTATGATTGCTATTTTATGTTTGTGCTGATCACAAGAACAGAATTTGATACATAAGCTGTACAGAAAACTTAAGTGATAGGAAGAACTTGAGGAATTTGAATATCAGATTCCCTGTACACCACGTTCCCTTGAATTAATCACAATGTAATGAGTACAAATGACTCATCATCCATTCAAAAGCTACTACTTCTAAAAATGTGACTGAAACAGCCCTAAGGTGATCTGTGGCAATTAAATGTGACTGAAACAGCCCTAAGATGATCTGTGGCAATTAAATGTGACTGAAACAGCCCTAAGATGATCTATGGCAATTAAATGTGACTGAAACAGCCCTAAGGTGATCTGTGGCAATTAAATGTGACTGAAACAGCCCTAAGGTGATCTGTGGCAATTAAATGTGACTGAAACAGCCCTAAGGTGATCTGTGGCAATTAAATGTGACTGAAACAGCTCTAAGGTGATCTGTGGCAATTAAATGTGACTGAAACAGCCCTAAGGTGATCTGTGGCAATTAAATGTGACTGAAACAGCCCTAAGGTGATCCATGGCAATTAAATGTGACTGAAACAGCCCTAAGATGATCTATGGCAATTAAAAAGTATGGAATATACCTTAAGTTTGTCAGCAAACACACCTGTTGGATGTTAAGTACAAATACTGTATGAGAAGCCTTTTCATCCATTTGGCATTGTCCTGTGATTATCAGTTGATTTATGTTACCGATTGGCTCTTACGATGGACAATAACATGCAATAGACTGGTTACTCAAGATGCGACAGTTGTACTTTTAAGCAGCAGCAAAATTAGAAATCAAATTTTTGGAAACATTCAAGTAAGTACATTCTTATTTTTTGAAACTGATGTTTTAAGCAATGTGTGAATTAAGTTTGCGTTATTTGTGATTTCGTTACTGTATTTTTCTAAATTCACTTCAAATCATGCAACTATGAGTAAAAGCTGGCAGTTGTTTTTGAACCTCGACTGTGTTAAATGAAAGCCCTTGGTATATGTGGCTGATAAACAAGTGACTAGGAGGGTTGCAGGAGGAGTTATCAGTGTTTTGGACAGTGCCCTATTGGGTGCAGGTGAGAAGTTGAGAGCTTCTGTGCTTTATTTATGGATGGCAAATCATCAGTATCATGACTTTAATGTGCTTTGTTCAAATAAAAAGTCCTCTTGTATTGGCAATGAAAGGTGTATTTGCTGGCACCTTTAACACATTTGGACCAGAGTGTTTTCATCTAGTGACGCCATCATAATCTCCGTATAGATTTTGGCATGATTGAAATAAATCCTGCTTGCAACCTACCGCAATAGTTAAATAGTACTTACTATTGAGTTTTAGATTGAGTCACCGTATCCACTTCATGTCCGAGACGGTTTCGTTGCATCATGACTTCCCATGGTCTCTATGTGTATATATATTTTTTAATGTAAAAACCTGAGTGATAAAAACATAATTCCCATGCAGGCCAAAAGAAAAATTTAAAAAGAATAAAATGATTCCTACCTGAAATCCATCCAGTGTGAATTCTGTGTAAAAAGCTGCGTTGAAAATGGTAATCAAGTGAATTCAGCAAAATGGCACTCGCTATTGTCTTGGTAACTTCTAAAACGATATCGCATGGTTTCACGAGCACAGTTTAGAAGAAGTCATGTATTATGTGGTCTAAGGGAAGAAACATGATAGAAACTTGATTCTGCTATAAGAAAACACCAGTGACATCCCTTGCAGGCAAACCCTCTTTTTTACAGAAATGTTTAAAGTCATTGTAAAACTGTCTCCAAAGCGACATCTGCCATAGCAAATTTCTTTTGGCGGGCTGGCTCCAAAGCATAGGGTTAAGGCATACGCAAATGGAAGGCAATATAATGCTTCATTCTGGTGTCATGGTTGCAGTAAAATAATTTTGTCCTTTCAGGCAAGGACCACGTCTGTCGTTTTATTGGCTGTGGTCGTAACGAGCGATACAATTATGTGGTGATGTCGCTGCAAGGCAAGAACCTGGCCGAACTAAGGAGAAGTCAGGCGCGTGGCTGCTTTTCCCTCAGCACCACTCTGCGTGTCGGCGCCCAGATCATGAAAGCCATCGAGTCTATCCATGAAGTGGGCTTTCTGCACAGAGACATCAAACCTGTGAGCATCTTGTCAACTTTGTCTCAATAGATCTCTTCTTTTATGCTTGTATAGATCTTCCGTTGGTATGTTAGACCATGTAATACACTTATACAGGACATAGATACAGACTGTATCCTGCCATGGAAACAGGCTGTATCCTGCCGTAGAATCCGACTATATCCTGCCATAAAAACCGACTATGTGCTGCCATAGAAACATACTTTACAGGGCTGAAATGAAAAATTTGAGACAGTTGCCAGCCAGGCTACCGACATGCTAGTTTGAGGTGGTCCATCAGGTTTTGAGGTTGCCAAACATAATCCTTCTACTATTCCACTTTTTTCCCACACACCTTGAGGTAATCTACTGCAACTGGACATTAAACAACAACAAAAACCCAAACAACTTTTTTTCTTAAGTCTGAACCCTGAAGTCCAGAATACCAGATGAAATGTCAAACAGTAGCGACTGATTGGCATGTTCATGACATTGAACTTTCACAACGGTGGGAGACGAAGACTGAAGTTTCACATCAAAGCCCTTCCTACCAGCCCCAGGTCTAATTACTGATAGCTGCCCTAGGATGATGGTGAAAACAGAATGAAGGGGAATGGGGAAACATGGTCTTGCGTTTGACAGAAGAGACAAGAGATTATTATTAAATACATTTATAGAGCGCATCACCACATTCAGAGAACATGCTTTGTGCACTTGACCCACAAGCATGTATGTACTGACACAAGCAGTACAAAACTATACATGGTATACAAACAGAAACTACACCAAGTATACAAGAGCAGAAGGCTAGATTACTGAACAACGAACGAAATATTGATGTACAGCCAACACAGGAAAAATGAGAGAAAGAACTCCCCACCTACCTACATCCTCCATACATACACATTATTCCTCCATTATCCAAACAGTGATCACAGCAGATTATAAATTATCTAGATATGTAACAGATTATAAATGTTTCTGGAAGAGGTAGATTTCTAGGGCACGTTTAAAAGCGTCCAGTGACTGTACATGACGGATGTTGTAAGACAGTGAATTCCACTGTTTCCGCTGAATAGCTGAATGCACGTTCCCTATAGGTTGCGTCATCTGTCGGAGAAAATCGTACAACAAAGCCACCAAACGGACGAGGTGAAGCGGGTGGAGAGGAGGGGAGATACCAGAAGGAAAGCGTGAGGGAGCAAAATGACTAACGCGAGCTGTATCTGTGAGGCTGGCGCGCACAGCAGACTGTGACAGGTGGACGAGGGATACTGTCCACTTTGTTGCGAGGGGTGATGTTTCCTGCTTATAAACTGCACGTTGATATATACATGCTGTTGCTACTTTGTTGGGCAAGAAAAGATATTCACAATGGGTGTTTCTTGCAGAAAACCAGAGTCGGTGTCATCCGAATCAGTTGTCCATGCTGGTCGGAATGTAGGGCAGCAGGGTGGAAGGGAGATGCATCAGCCACCTGTCGCAGGAGTAGGGGGTGGGGGTGGGACCGTGGACCTGCCCCGCATAACTGCAGGGTGTGGCTCAGCTGTAATGCTGTTCTGTAGCCCAAGCTACTTGAGATTCAGTGACCACTCTTCCTTTATTG
>SMGT01008885.1:249172-270408 GCA_004794575.1 Lanistes nyassanus | reverse complement strand
AGGACTGTGCTGTTTAACAGCTAGACAGGATAAGGACTGTGCTGTTTAACAGCTAGACAGGATAAGGAATGTGCTGTTTAACAGCTAGACAGGATAAGGACTGTGCTGTGTAACAGCTAGACAGGACAAGGACTGTGCTGTTTAACAGCTAGACAGGACAAGGACTGTGCTGTTTAACAGCTAGACAGGACAAGGACTGTGCTGTTTAACAGCTAGACAGGATAAGGACTGTGCTGTGTAACAGCTAGACAGGATAAGGACTGTGCTGTGTAACAGCTAGACAGGATAAGGACTGTGCTGTTTAACAGCTAGACAGGATAAGGAATGTGCTGTGTAACAGCTAGACAGGATAAGGACTGTGCTGTGTAACAGCTAGACAGGATAAGGACTGTGCTGTGTAACAGCCAGATGTGATGAGGACATCAGGACACCAAAAACCCCATCGTCATCAGGGTGTGTTCCTGTGAAATACTTTCAGTGTCACACACCAAGTCGGACTAAATTACAGAAAGCATATGAAAAGGAGACATCTACAGTTAGACAAAGCAACTCAGAGTTGTGCAGTGTAAGTTGCCCATCAGAGTTGTGCAAATGCTGTTAGGGACCTCATGATAGCAGGTCGGGATCTAGTGTCTAGCTTATATTTGTATACTTGTTATTTTCGGTAAAACGTTCTCATATGCTTGTGAAATTCGTCTTGACCCATCAGATGACTTAGCAGGAAAACAACTAGCCCAAACCTTCCAAACAGTCCAAGGTCACCTGCTGTTTGATGACCAAGGTGATAGTGCCAAAATTTCACATTCTGTTGCAAATTCTGTGTCCATTTTTCACGTTCTTAGTGTGGCTATCATAGTTCTCCATCCACTGTTGTTTCGGCAGCAAGCACTTCAGCCCTTGTTTCTAGACCTTGTTTGCATATACATGTATGTGTTTGAGTTGTTTTCATTTGTTGCTGTTTTCACCATCCCACTCAGTTGGTAGGCAGGTGGACAGAATGAATGTAGCTGCTGTGGGAATGCTGGTAAATGCCGACATCCGTTGAGTTAGCTGCCCACAGTCTTAGAACTGCCCCTTTTGTTTGTCTCCAGGCGCCGACGTTACAAACAGGCCAGCAGCCCCAGTCTGCGAGAACCAGCCACACCTTAAGCATGTACTGCATGATCTCTGCTTTTTTTACTGCCAGTGCTCCCCCCTCATCCTCACCCCCTGCCCTGCACACCTGCTTGCTGCTCGCCACGTCCTGTCCTTTGCTACTGATTCTTTTGCCTGCCTGTTCCTGGATTATGTTCCCTGCATCCCTGGTACAGTAATGTTACGTTGATGCTTAATCAGTTCAGTGTCCGTCTGTTTTAGTGTTGGTGTCTGACTGGTTGCGTTGATCTCACTGTGTTCAGTCATGTTAGTTTTGTAAGTACACAGCTTATTTTTATGAAAATTAAAGAACAAAGCATACTGTTTCAAGGATTCAGTGCTAGCTAACACTGCTCAGCTATGATCGAGACATGCTACACAACAGTTAAAAGAAATTACCATTGGAAGAAGCAGGTTTTTTCAAGCCCAGCAACATACGTCAACCAACATAAATAGATAAGGAATCTCAGCTGTTGATAGAGGTACATGTATACATTCTTCTAAAGCTGGACCGATTGCATAGAGCTGTGAATTGTTAGTACAGCCTGCAGATTTAGGTAGGCATGCTAGTTACTCCAGCATTGATAAACATATATGTACACAGTCTTCTAAAGCTAGAGTGATTGTGTAGATTGACATATTCAAATTCTTCTAAAGCTAGAGGGATTGTGTAGAGCTGTGAATATTATTAGCATTACTATATTAGTTACTATATTCTGTGTATTATGTGCCTGTCATTTTCCCGATTTGCTGAGCATGGAGACATCCTGGTTTAACATCTGTTGTGGAGATATGCCTTTTCCTCCCCCAACCCCCACTTACTCTATAAGTTGATGTGATACGTGGCTCCATAGAAACTAGAACGACAGTCTCCGTGTTATTACCTTACCGTCCATGAACATGCACCTGATTATAATACATTGTGTCATGGTCAGCTCTTAACATATGCTTAAGACTGATTAGTATACAAGTGGAATTGCAAGGAATGTGTGAATCTGTGTACTATGCATATCTGAATGTATGTGAGTGTATGTACTATGCATCTCTGAATGTATGTGAATGTATGTAGTATATGTATCCGAATGTATGTGAGTGTACAAACTATGCATATCTGAATGTATGTGAGTGTATGTAGTATATGTATCTGAATGTATGTGAGTGTATGTAGTATATGTATCTGAATGTATGTGAGTGTACAAACTATGCATATCTGAATGTATGTGAGTGTATGTAGTATATGTATCTGAATGTATGTGAGTGTACAAACTATGCATATCTGAATGTATGTGAGTGTGCAAACTGCATATCTGAATGTATGTGAGTGTGCAAACTGCATATCTGAATGTATGTGAGTGTATGTAGTATATGTATCTGAATCTATGTGAGTGTACATACTATGCATATCTGAATGTATGTGAGTGTATGTAGTATATGTATCTGAATGTATGTGAGTGTACAAACTATGCATATCTGAATGTATGTGAGTGTATGTAGTATATGTATCTGAATGTATGTGAGTGTACATACTATGCATATCTGAATGTATGTGAGTGTGTGTAGTAGGCATATCTGACACCTTTAGGTAATTGTATGTGTGCTTATCACAGCTGTGTGTAAACTGTATGTTTAGATACGAATAAGATGAAGAGTGGCTTGAAACGGACAAAATTGTTATACTTGATGTCACTACATGTATGCATGCCCATATTTTTTAAATAACCACCCTCCCTCCCTCGTCATGAGGCTGATAGAGCTGAAGAAAAATCACTGGTTGTGTGTGTGGGTGTGGGTGTGGGTGGGCATGTGTGCATGCATGTGCATGTGTGTGTGTGCATGCATGTGTGTGTGCATGCATGTGTGTGGGTGGGCATGTGTGCATGCATGTGCATGTGTGTGTGCGTGCATGTGCATGTGTGTGTGCATGCATGTGTGTGGGTGGGCATGTGTGCATGCATGTGCATGTGTGTGTGCGTGCATGTGCATGTGTGTGTGTGCATGCATGTGTGTGGGTGGGCATGTGTGCGTGCATGTGCATGTGTGTGTGCGTGCATGTGTGTGTGTGCATGCATGTGTGTGGGTGGGCATGTGTGCGTGCATGTGTGTGTGCATGCATGTCTGTGCACATGTATATGTGAGTGTGTGTTTGAGAGAGAGAGAGCGTAAGAGAGGAAAATGGGAGTACTACACAGCCTACTTCTCAGAAAACACGTCAGATTTTGTGGTTTTGGAAGTGTGTTCCATTGATGTGACACCAAGAAAAGGAAATAATTGTCGTAGCAACACATATGGGTCTGAAGGTTTCCTCAGGGTTGATAAATGTTCTTCACTCAGAAACATAGGAATTTGCGATAGAACTGATATATGTAAGAGTTGTGCTTTATCTTCCTGCAGTTTTGTTAGAATTTAATAGAGCTGAGGCAGCTTTGGCTGACATAAATCCACTTTGCTGTGTTGCAGACCGCAGTTGATGAGAAAACAGGACGATGGATAGAGTGGTGCAGGTGAAGAGAGTGCCGAACCGTGAATGGTGCAAGGTGTAAGCATGGATCATTCGGACCTGTGCTTCGTGTAAAGCATTAAACTGGCTAAGCGTCAGGAGATGTGTTTATAACCTCCTGCAAGCCCTGTGGTCCTCGCCACAACATTTACATGTGGTTGTCGTACTGTCGTGCATTTTGAATGGTACAAAGCGTGTGTGTGGCCACAACTTTCCTGCAGTGGGGTTGTTTTGTGGTGCATTTTGAATGGTACAGAGAAGGTGTGTGTGTGTGTGTGGCCATCTAGACATCTTAGGCAGTCAGGATGCAAAGACAGCTGTTTGCATCTGTACAGGGTCCTGCCAGCGACTGCCATCTACGATGATTGAGCAAAAGAAACCAGTTTGGTTGAAGTGATGAGCAGTGGTCGTGACCCTCCATGTTGTCTCTGAGCACCCCCTGAGCAGGTCAAAGGTCAAAGTCGACTTTGTTTGTGGTGTTTAGGACAAGACGGCCGTGGACGAGGCGCTTCCTAAACTTCACAAATTGAGAGTTTCCAAGATGCAGGGGGAGACAACTGACTGTCTTCATAGACAGTTGACGTGGGTGCAAATGCTTCCACAAAGCGTTCTGAAAGGAATAACGTGCATTTGGCTGTTGTCCTGCAACTGTACCCTGACTAGCCTGCAAGATCCTGGCTGGCATTTCCGACATGGACGAGGAACCTTAGTGTTTTCATGCTTTCTGAACTTGCTGGAAGATTTTAACTTCTTTTTCCCATATTTAAAAAGATTTCTCCACAGAAAATCTGCTTTGCACAGCTTGGTTGGGTTTTGCGATTCTGCAAAGTGAAGACAGCATATTTTTAAAGTCTTTATAATTGCAGATAGTTTTGACTAACGTTTTGCTTTGCTGTTTTAATGTGATCTGAGAGTTTTTGTCATTGTGGCATCATTTACCAATGACGTATTTTATTTCAAGAATTTACTGGTCCAGAAACTAACCAAAAACACCCCACTATTACCCCCCCCTTTTTTTTTTCTTTTTGAAATAGAATCAAAATGGGATTTCTGGGTGGACTCTGCAGGGTTTTCGATGACGATCATGAGGAAAGGGTGAAACTCTGACAGGGGTCCTGATGGTGCAGTTGTTGAGTGCTTGTCAACAGGACACGTGTTGCCCGCATGTACGGTGTGTATTGTACCTTTTTAATGGGCCGCCTGCTTGCTGATGGAGTGACAAATACCAGAGAATCAAAATACACAAAGGACAAAAAACAGCAGCTGGGACGTTGGCTGGGCATCAGTTTCACTGTGTTCATGGGTGGGATGTTCTCTCAACGTGTAACTAAGGTATGTTGGGAGAATTGGGATTTTTTAAATGTCGTTTTGCCATGGCCAAGCGAATGAGACTGTCAGAGCATGGTGGATTTTTTCCGTGAAATATTCAGCCAAGAACAATGGGTTTAGGACTTTTCTTAAAGATTGTTAATGGGCAGGTTGTGCTGGGTGTTGTTTGAAACCTGTCGTCGGTCTGATAATGGTGGCATACAAACAATACAGGAAGAAATTGCACAGCAAAGTTGAGATCACCGAGGGCTTTTCATTGTTTTAAAAGTGTATTTGGTTAATGCAATCAGTATTCCTAATGAGCTAAATAAGATTATTTCTGACTTCATTTATGGATTTTTTTCCTCCCACCATTTGTGAATCCTTTTGTTGTCTGCAGCGCTGTTGTGTATGACTGGGAGAAAGGGATGAACAGAGAGAGAGGAGAAATATAGGAACGGATGTATGATATTTGTTGATACATTCCTGCACTTAAAGGAGGTGAATGACAGTTGTAGTTTAGCAGTGTCATCACCAGCGTACATTTCATCTGAAAAACTGCATGTGTTTTGGTGAGAGAGACGGTACTGGTATTTACAGATATTTCCTTTCTACATGTTCCCTGGATAGAAATGCAACAGATGATCTCATGGTGAATATGTGAAGACAGTGTTTGCTGCGATGGTGGCTGCATGCTGGCGTGACCGTGGAGCCAAGAGGAGCTCATGAGTACCATCCTTTGCTGTTGTGGAAACTTCTCACTTTTTATTAACTCCTTCACTGCAGATGGCAGCACCAGTAGCCACCAAGGATTCTGTTCCAATCTCATGAAGTGGCTACTTCTGTAGTCACAAACAGTGCATTTTTTCCTTAGCGTTTTGAATTTTACAGTGCCGCACTGTTCAGCAAAATCAGCTGCCTACGATAGACGACAGATTTTCCTCATCAATGTTAAACAGTTTTTTTCCCTTTTTGCTTGTGGTTGGAGCACAGCCACCATTGACCACAGTAAGTTTTTCTCTGTGACCCTGTAACGTTTTACGTGTCGTGTTTTGCACCTGGATCTGCGCCTGTGCACTTACAGCGGAAGTACAGTGGAACAGGTAGAAGCCTGCAAAAGCGACTGTCACACACCAGATGCACACGTTCTTTTTTCAACAAAAAAGTCCACCGTGTATAGAAAACCCACATTTAATCAACTCACAATGAAATGGGTGATGAGTGGTTGATGTGAATGGCGATGAAATGTTAGTGTGAGTGTTTGAAGACAGTGTTGTGTTGTGGAAAATGTTCACACCGACCACAAATGTCGGAGTCACCACGTTTGCGTCAGCACAGAATACACGACTTATCTCACGCGTGAGATGGCACAGTCCGCGTGCGTGCTCGGGCTGGTGACACTGGTCGATGTTCCTGATGCGATGACAGATGGGGTGTTGACGGTTGTGCAGAGTTGGAGATGCTGATGAAGGTGATGGCGAACGAAGGATGAAGCGTTGAACTGGGCGAAGAACGTAGAACCGGCGAACGTGGAACAGCGAACAGAAGAAGCGAAACAGAGAAGTGGCGGAACGGTGAAACAGTAGAATGGCAAAATGATGAAATGACGAAACAGTCCTCCTGAAACACAGCAGAACTGTAACCATCAGCGCGGGAGCTTTTGTCTGTTGTGCTACGGTTAACACAGTGACCCCCAACAAAAGTGGTCCGCGCGACACTTTCACAACTAAATGGTCTAACTTTTTTTCCAATAAAAGTTTGCAACGCATAACATATACAATTGCAAAGCCACTGAGTGTTTTAGGGTAGGCGTAAACAGAGGGAACAACCAACTGACATGCATACGTTCGTTAGAAAGGAAATTCTCACACATAATTCCATTCTCACACGCTGCAACTACAGTGGTTAGGTTACCAGACAACTGGTTTCGCCGCACGGTGATGTAGACCTTGCGTGCCTGGGCAGCTTCCAGCGGTCAGCTACTGTCGGATGTCGGTTGTGACGGTTAACTGCGCAGGTTACAGAGATGCGGCCTGTCCGGCTGAAAAGTGCAGTGGTCTGATTCTGATGCTGGCCGTTAACTCGCGAACAGACGCGTTTCCGTCACGCGTGGCTTTACGTCAAATACACAAACTTTTGACGCTATAATCTGACGTCACGCGAAGAACCCGATCGCGTGAAGTTACACGCTGGAAATGGAAGGACAGAGTTTTCATACCGTCACAGACCCCTGCTCACTGAGATTTTCTCTGACACCTGCCCACTGAGATTTCTCAGTGTGACACCTGCCCACTGAGATTTTCTCTGTGTGACCTCTGCTCACTGAGATTTTCTCTGTGTGACCCCTGCTCACTGAACTGTTCACTGTGTGTCTCGGAAAATACGGAGTGATCAGGAAACAGAACAGTTTGACCTGTTCGTCTCTGCGCTCCCTCAGTGTTTCTACATCTGACAGAGGATGTGTGCCTCAGTCTAACGATCTTCTCATAGTCGGTCTACAGCTGGCTGTTTGTTGTTCATGTCCTTGGTACTCACTACTCATCTGCATCAAAACAGACCTGCTTTGAAATATTCCGTGCCATCTTTTCCGAATCTGTTTTGTATACAGTAGTATTGACCAGCATGTGTAGGATGTAACTGAATGCTCTTCCACATGCTTTTGCAAAAAGACTTTGCATCAACAATAATTTAGAGCCGACAAGGGTTTGTGTGCAGAGCTCACCTGTGTTGGTAATTTTTTCATACTTAAAAATCTTTTGAGACTCGCACAATCCTTTTTCATTTTGTGAGTACTAATTAGTGAATGCTGTCATTAACTTGACGGTGACTTTGTCTATTTCAGTCTCTGCTTTGTGTGTTGATTGTTGTGGAGACCCATTTAAATGAGTTGGAAAAACCAGAGAAAGAGAGAGGTAAAGCTGGGTTTGGTCGAATGGTTAGCGTTGGTCAGGAGAGACTGGTACTTTGGTTGGGCTGGGAAGCTAAGTCAGTGTGCACTGTGATTGGGTGAGTGGATAATGAGCAAGCCAGAGGCAGAGAGTAATGGCTGGAACAGTACAGGACAGTTCAAAGACTTTTCTATTTTGATAAGTTCCACATCCTTAACTAATGATAGCACTAACCATTTCAAAACCGTTTGAGCACCACCAAGCGTATCGAGTCGTGCAGTGTTCACTTGGCTACAAAGTTGACTTCACATACCGCTGTTGCACAAAATTGTCACAAGACTTATGTGATAATATTGACACGTTGGTTATTGTTGGTACATTTGTCATCATTGTACTGTCAGACTGAAGTGCTGGGCAGGAGGGGGGAGATGTGTGCATGTAGTAAGTTACAAGATTCATGGTCTGGTCTGTTGACAAAAGAAGGAAGGTCGCTGCATAGGAGAGGATGTACTATGGGTGGCTGCTGCTAGAGAACTGGTTATTCCAAAACAGTAACCAGAGAGCATGCTGAAAAAGGTTAGACACCAGTTTTCATTTATTTATTTTTTCATTCATTTATATTTGATAAGATTGCAGGACAGTGTGTGTGTTTGTTTTTAACTGACTTGAGCAGCTGGTCTGACCTATGTTTTCTTTATTTTGTTTTGTGCTCAATGTGCAATCCTGTCAAATGCTTTGGACAAAATTAGTCTGAGACTTGTGGACACGAGTACAAGCTCCACAGCCTGGTTTTCTGGCATCCTAAGTCATTTGTAAGAATCAGATGCCATTTTTGTTAACATACACCAAATGTGAGTAAAATTCAGTTGCATGCTTTTAAAAATTATCTGACTTGTAGGTTGTGATAGCACGTTTGAATTGTGAATTTTTTTTACATTACATGTACCTGATTTTAGTGGTGCTGTTAATGAATTGTCTAATTCTGTTTCTAGTTTTTGATAAATTTTATCAGTGTCTGGGTTGTGATAACAAATGTGTTGAGTAAATTGTGTTACTGTGGTCAGGCCAGTCACTGACCTCTCCCTGCTGCTGGCTGTTTTCCTCCAGGTTCTGGCATCTGCCACCTTTGTTCTTGCCTGCCTCTGCGTTGGGATGTGATCACAAGATAGCTAGCTCTTCATGCTTTTTGTTGCAGCAGTTTGACTGATATTACTGATTGTAGTTTGGCGCATTTATGTTCAGGAAGCCAGTGTTGTGCATAAATGGGAATGTCTGGCTGCCAAAAAGTTAGTGTTTATTGACATTTTAATCGTGTGTTGTACTGCACCATCTGCCCGAGTGACTGCTCAAAGACATACACCATGGTGGTGGTGCTGTATGTGTCCTGTATACTGATGTGTATATCATACACTTAATACTCGTCCTAGCTTGTGGGGTGGACGTGTTTCAAACGGTCATTTCACTTAAGGCAGAACAGTGAGACAAATTTCTTAGTACAGGGTTTTTGGTGCCTAATGAATCTTCCTGTGTTAACGCTGTGTGGACATTATGTGCTGACCAATGTCGCTAAAATGAACGTCTAAACTTGACAAAACACATCTGGATATCTGTGTTGTTCATCATGGTCACAACTTTGTCCTTTGAAAAACAAGAGTGATCGTCCAGGTTGACTTCTGATAAACGTAGCTTCCCATACCCTTTGTCCCATCGAGTCTGGGAAATTACATGGTCAGCAGCATCAGGAAACTTAACATAATTGTCTTATGGTTTTAAGTGCATTGCAGCATTAAGGTCTAAAAAAAAACCACAGGAAGGTATATATGGTGATAAACACAGTTTGCTTAGAAATCCTTCCAAAGCAATGAATTATCCAAGACCGTACAGCTTTTATTGCCAGGTCATGTGACCTGTATGAAGAGAAATATTTCAATGCTCATGGTCGTCTTGCCCGTTTCTGTCGTGTTTTTGCTACAAAAATCTAGTGAAACTTGGCAAGGAGGGAATGGTGGATGTTAAAGTGTGAATGGTATGCAGTGTTTGCCTTGCATAGATCAGATGTGTCCAGCATTTCAGCAACCCTGAGCACAGAGAGAGATGTTGGTGCAGACACGGCCTTGAAGAATCTGTTAGAAGCTGTGATTGCTTTAGTAGCTGCTGATTGTCTGCGGCCTGGCACCGGTAGATGCGTTCAGCACCTGCGTGGGCTAAAGCTGCTAGTCATGCCAGAGATCTCGAGCCTAGCACTACCTTCTCTTTGGTGCCGAGATTCCAGCCCCTGATGGAGGGGCTGTAAATAAACAGCTCCCTTTTAGCACAGCTTTGTTGTTTTACAGGCTGGATGTCAGCATGGCCTAGTGGGCTAGCGCTGATTTCCCTTTGCCCGCTGGTGGGCAGCGAGCATGATTTTGTTGTTTATGGGCGCTGGTTGTGTGCTGTCCTCATGTTTTCAATATACTACACCATGAACTGTGCTTGAAGCTTGTGTTCTGCTTTGTAGGGGACGAGGCATTTGTGATCGGAGTTCTATTGTTCACCTGCACACTCATTTGTTCTCTCTCGCGCACATGCACACACAGGCTGGCAGCAAGACAAGACAAAGAAAGATAACTGCAGTTTATTTATGAAATAACACATGAGTATCACTAGCATCTCATTTCATGGGAAAACAGTTTCTTCTGGTGAATCACCTCCCCAGTCGCTATGGTTACCAACACATCTGCTGCAAGACGAGAACCAATGCTATACAATCTAAAGGAACAGGCAGCAGGAGGGGTAGGGGGGGAGAGAAGACAGCAAGGACACATCTGCTTGTTGCTATGACAACCAGAAATGACAAATACTCCCAGTCACTTCCACAAGCAATTAAAAAATAATGTTCACATAAAAGCGACAAAGCAGTGTTCCAAACTTGCAGTCAACCATTTAATAACACCGCCAGTGTTACGAAGACCTGGCTGACACTGAAAAGGTGGATCAAAAACACTAGGAAAAAATGACACCATCCAACCCCCACCCCCCACCCCCAGCACATTTTTATTTTTGGTAACAAGTACAAAGCATGCTTCTGCAGTGTCAACTTTGGAGTGAGCAGAACAAAATACAATTTAAAAGCCCCACCACAAATGCACACTAAGTTTGGAGTATATAGCTGGCCTTTTAGAAGCTGATGAACATTGATACAACCTTCTGTACTGTGAAAAGTACAATAAACTGATGGAAGCAGGGAAAATATAATACTAAAGGGCTAGGCGATTACATCTCCTCAGCAACAACTGATTAAAACACGATGTGTGCTGCTACACTAACACCACAGTCGAGCATACATCATGCATGGTCTAACCATGAACGCCACTGATTTTTAACTTCACATATTCACAAGGGTATGGAGGTGTGGCAAAGTTTAACGTTTGGTAGACTTTACTCGCAGCTTATTCTGCGAGTCTAGCACGAACAACCAAAACTGAAAGGCAGGCAGATTTTGTCCCCACCTGTGATAACCACTACACATTACTAACTGGTCCTGGCATAATGTAGCTGGTAAGCAGTATTTAGCATGTTTGGAGTTGTGACAGTTGCTGAACGGAACTCACCATGTTCGGAGTTGTGACAATTGTGGAATGGAACTCACCATGTTTGAACTTTGACTAACATCCCACTCGGAGCAGCCACGTCTCCTGAACTCTCTAACCTCAGCCCTCCCAGTTGCCAACTGAAAGTCCAGCGTCTGGACTGACAGGCTCCAAGTCTGTGCTTCAGACAAAGTCTTCCAGAGATGTGCAAGGAAAGGGGAAAGCCAAACTACATGAACACGTTATGAAAACCCAGTGATGACTGCAACTGGCTCAATGAACAGCTTGATCATTAAACTCGCCCCTTTGCTGATTTCAGCCACTCTTTTTTCCTGTGCCCCAATGATACTGATCCCAGTACTTGCAAATTCCCCAACTTACAAATTCCTTTGCTCTAGCACTACAAACAGGCAGAGGAACATTTGACTTTTAGCAACACAGCAGTCTGCATGCATAATCACACACATACACATGCAAAAGAACAAAAGAATAAAGAACACTAAGTTTCTTTGATCACCAACTGCCTGAAGCCTACGCTGAAATCTGAAGAGACAAATCCCACCAGCCCAAAAGCATCTAACCAGAATGCTAACCATGCAAACAGCATGAACAAGATGTGGGGCAGAGAAACAACCAAGAGGTTCCATGGACAGACAACCCAGATTTTCACGGATTCCAGACAAAGTCTTCCATCGTCACGAGCAAAAGAAACACTTGCACCCCTCCACATTGCGACATACAGTTTGGCTGCTTGGCATACTGCCAAACCTTTATAAATATGCATTCTGTGCCATATCATCCATGCAATACAAACAGTTCATACTGTCTTCATCTGACATCTTAAGGGCAATACACTCTCTTCTGGTAAGACTACTGATGTTTGCCGACTTTTTTTAAAACAAGCATGACTTGTGTTTGTTGCTAAAGAACGCCTCCAGAACTAATATTTGGGTGCAACAAATGGGTCCCATACTGAACGCTGTTTAGGAACGAAACATCTATCGTGACAAGTTATGAGGATCAGAGGCACATGGCTGTGTCAGAGACCAAAACAAATTCACATCATCAATATTTCCTGCTTAACTTTACGGCACATGTGGATCTCTATTGTGAACGAGTCTAGTGGTCCTCAACGGATGGTTGGTTGTTGTTCGCTAATGTCAACTCAGCAACCAAGGTTATTTCATGATTGGGGGAGGGGGGGCCAGGGTGGTGAAAAGTGCTGGGGCAAGAAGGGGGAGGAAAACCCTGATGGCTAGCCCTCTAAGCAAGTGCCACATGCAGAGAAAGCATACCTGCCAGACACAAGATTCTGAACCAAGAACCCTCTGTATTGGTAGAACACATGCATCACATGTACTGCTACGCTACAGGCTGCCCCATGCTCCTGATGAGAACTAAACCACACACATGACAACCTCTGACCTTTTAATGGAGTCACCAACCCTGCACATGGCCAACTGCATGCCGAGCCACAGAGTGAAAACTGCCCACCTCCATGCCAGACGGAGCTCCTATTTTTTTTTCAGACAAGGAGCAAGAACACACACAAACTTGAACACAGATGCACCACAGTTCACAACACCCTTCCACTACACACCTCTTAGCGTGAAAGATTCACAAATCCCACTGCCTCCCAAAATCAGCAATGGCAATGCTTATGTCGTACCTCTCTACCCTTCCATCCACTGGACTAACTTTATTGGTAAACGTAGATTAGAAACAGCCCTTCAAAAAAGCGCCCACAACAAACTTCTAAGCAAATAGGGCTAACCATAGTCAATCATTAAGACCTGGTTGTCAATAGCAATATCAGAATTTAAAGGTACTGGGACACATGGACGTCACAGCAAAAACACAAGGCAATCCTCGTTTAATAAAAAATTACTCAGTTTTATCGCAGGTACAATTTAAGTTCTCACTATTTGCTAGCCTTCGTTGATGTCAGTCTGTGGCTACTGCGGTAAAATGCATGTGAATCTGCGTGTTCCCGTGCTCTAGCAGATGCCTCTGCAGAACGAAATAACAGCGAGATTTGCAGGAGAGATGTGACGTCGGCCAGAGGAATGGCCTCTCGTCTCGTCTGCCGAGCCTTCTCGTGACGTCAGCTGTGGGCTGCGAGATTTTGCCCAGCAGTGTTGCAGATGAATAAAAAAGCATTACATTTACAGATTATGCTGGCGTGTTTTCTTGATATTATAAAGCACTTTCACAAAAATGCATTCACAACAAAGAATCTTGTAAAGCAACAGATGGCTGTGGCATGTACTTGGTATTTGGTGTCCAAGTACCTTTGTGACCTCTATAAAGCCGAGGATCAAATATGACAAAATGCCTTATTAGCTACATCAGGGTCCATGCAGCTCACTGTTGTTGTACAGGGTATGTAGTAAACAAGCACACACACGTCTACACACACTGCCCTGCACAGGCATGTTTCCCATCTAGGAGTGCATGCACACTGGCACAAGTGCAGGATCGGTTTCTACAATGAGATTCTGTACTAGCACCTATAATTTGGTAAGTCTGCCCTTCTGAGCAGTAGCCAAAGTTCTTTAAAACTTCTTGGATACACAGCATAAAGACCCGATGTGTCTACTGCCCAGTTCTTATAGGGAGACAAGTCTCACTATTCCAGCCTGTTATTGTCCCTTTTCCTTAGGGAACCCGACCAGTCCTGACAAGTGACCTTCACAGTCACAAGATTACAAGGACTACACATTTACACTACTGTATGCTTGCCAGTATGCTACCTTGAAATGGCTGGCTTCTAAATTCAAGCTCTCCTTGAAAAACTACTCAAACAAGCATAAATGTTTATCTTATTTTATATTGTTTTATCTTGCAAAACCAACAGCTACATAAAATTATAACCACACTAGAACTGATGCACAAGTCCACGGTATTTTACAGAACACAGCCGACTTTCTGCTTGCTTGATGCTGACCTGATGTACATGATCAGTGCTCACAGATACAGTCCGTCAGCCCAGAGCTTCACTTTTTTAACTACCACCACCATGTGCATTAAAGACCTACGACCTAGACCCTATCCACAAATACTTCTCATAAAGCTTCATTCACACTTGCAAATAAGCACAAACTTTCAGCTGCTACATATTATGACATGCTCATTACAGCTGCTTCAGTCTGCAGCCATGCCCTGAACCATGGACATCCCACGCCAGACTAAGTGTGTGCCGGCAGGATCATGCCACAATCCAGTGGGCACAGACAGCCCTGATGTGGCCATACCTAACGACATCCAACAGCAGAACAGCACGCAGTTTGTACAGTAGACAAACAAGAAGCAGAACAGCACAGTTTGTACAGTAGAGCACAGTTTGTACAGTAGACAAACAAGAAGCAGAACAGCACAGTTTGTACAGTAGAGCACAGTTTGTACAGGAGACAAACAAGAAGCAGAACAGCACCTATTCACAAACCTATCATCCGATGCAGGATTAGAAAAACAAGAAATTCAAGAGCGAGGAGTTGCATCCGTGACAAGTGACAGAACCTGTTGCCAAAACTATCACCAGGTCTTTTATCATCAGCCTCAATTTCACCTCTAATATAGAATTGAAATAATCCATGAATCAAACAGACCAAGATCTGCACAGAACAGTTTCCAAATGATTTGTGCCCACTCCTACATGTACCAGCATATCTGCTGGGAATAATCTCGTGTTTGCGTGCCACTTTCATGTCCACCTTGGCTAAAGGTCTGTTTTCATATCTGAAGCTGCATATACCTGCACCGTGGTGCACGGCACTTCTCTGGGTTCTGCTCTATCTGGGTGAATGAAGCACAATGAAGCCACACATTCATTCTCACTGCCAAGACAAAATGACAGACACACATTGCACACACCATCTAATGTCCGCTTCTTTTCCACTAAAAAACGTTTTGTGTCGCTTGTAACCTGATGTCCTGCCTTGTCCTGTCCTGTGCCAGCAGAGATGCCCTCAAACTGTAATCGCCCTTCACGAAGGGCAGTCATATGGCATTACCACAGGCAAACCTGTCAGCATTCAGGAAGTGCAAGTAATGCTGCATCGGTCTCTAAGACAGACAAAGCACAGTCCCAGCTGGTTACCCATCACACAATGCTGGCGACCCCTCCTACAAAATCCCACCGAAGCCAAAATTTTAAAAAAAGGCCAGCCAAACATCTGGATGGGTACAAAACAACTAAAGGTCCCCCCACCTTCCCCATCCAGTCCCTCTGGCCATCAACAAAAAAACCCCCCCGCTTTTAACAAGTGCGGCGTCTTACCATTTCCATACCCCCACCCTCATCAAAAAACAAGGTTACACACATATAAAAATTCCTTCAGCAAAGTGCACATTTTATTTTGAAAAGAACAGCTTGCAAAACAGCACCTGGGAACTTAAAGCATATTTTCATGTTACAGAGAAAAATCCCTCTGTCTTCCAGACAGCTACGACAAATCCTGCGAAACAGTCTACTTTCTAAAGTAAAGCAACCAAGTGACTCTGATTTCCAAAAAATTATTAAAAAACCCTTAAATTTCCAATCTGATGTGCCCGCAGCAATGCTTCACCTCAGTACGCACCAACCCTAATTTTACCAGATTTCTAAGCCATAAAGATTTTTGTCTACGTCGTTCATGTGCCCCTTCTTTATTAAAAAAATGTAATGGCGGTTAGGATATTCTACTACAGCAAAGCATTTAGTACTTTTATGATGAAGAGAACATCTTAATTCAACAAAGCGATTTCTGCTGCTTGCTATGACCATTGTACGAGCTGCCCATTCTGATTCGAAAATACTTTAGATACAGCACGACTACTGAACCTCTGTTAAATGTTTTCATGGTTTTAGGCAAAGGTTACCCCACTCCTCGACATTGATGAGAAATAAATCAGTGTTGAAGGTAAACTGGCCTTTTGCTTGCACTTCGGTTGCTCTAAATCATTCCCAATCATTTTACAATCTGTTCATGTAACAGGTTGCTTCACAAATTTGAGACATTTATCTTTGTCATGGTTATTACCAAGACCATTAATCGATGCCCCCCCACCCCCACTGAGAACCCTGCCATACCTGAGTGTAAAAATATTGTGAAGTTAAAGTGCACAGAATTCTGGGGTATAGTGGGATCAAAGACAAACCAGCAGACGACACAAATATCTGCTTCACGACATTTTCAGGTTGCAGACCTCTCGCTGTGATAAATAAAAATGTGCAGAAACAAACAGGAGTTTGGAGAAAGCTGCAAAAAGCTTAAATTGTGTACACACGCCCACACGCCCTCTCCCTCTGCATACATACAGACTTGCACACAAACTCCTGCACAAACATTTAATATGAGGACCAAGAGAAACATATATATATATACACACACACAAATAAATGTTCTACCACTCAGAAGACTGTTAACATGGCCACAGCACCTTTCCAAAACAGAACAGGAAGCCAAAATTCTTTTAGCAATCGGCAGCACAAATACTAGTGGGGTTATTCACACAGACGGCCAACACAAATACTAGTGGGGTTATTCATACAGACGGCAGGACAAGATCAAAACAAACTCCAGCACAGTCTGGCTGGATGTGCAGCGCCACTGGCCACCACCGCACGCAGCCAGAAGAGTGCATACCGCGTGTTAGTACCACGTGGGCGCCAACACCACCAACGCCGCCCACGTGCGGCGTCTTCCTCTCAGTCTGTCTTCAGCACGCACACAGCCTCAACACACCAGTTTATTATTACTGTTATTATTATTAAATTAGCTCATTACTCTGGTACTTGTCAGACTTGCAGTAGGGATGACGAGTGAATGTACTTTTGTACAAGGCAGAATGAAACTGCTCTAACACCATGACGGCCGGGAGGGGGCTTTACACACCAGGACAAGGGTTGGGGCAGGTCAACGAGGTCATGACCCTACGGCAATATGATCTGGACAACAGCAAGCCAGCAACATGCCAAATGATAATGGGGTTATGTGGTGATGATTGAGTCACATGACAGTGACGATGAGGGAGTTACGTGCTGAGGAGGTGGTTAAAGCAAAGAAAGCCACGGTATAGACATCTTACATCTCCAGACATTGCTGCCACTTCCAACAACCAGGAGCTCATTCAGCCTTCAAGGCGAAATCGGCGTGCATCTCAACACAAGCACAAGCCAGTCATCAGTCATGGTTGGCGTGTTCGTGTGTGTGTTTCCCATGCGCATTGACACACTGGGTGGGGAAGCAACACAGCGACACGCTCAATGACAACGAATCCTATGGGACCACCCCTCTTCTATTGTTGAAGCTGCCGGGATCCCAAAGCTTTCTGGAAGTATACAAAACGCAACTAGACCTAAATTTAAAAAAAAACTGCTTTCAAAAAACAACCGCGAGGCGTACCCCTGCATTTTGTTCTCTATAAACATAAGACCATGTGTGACTGTTACAAAGCCTGTGAAAAGGCCATTACTAGAAAATGTTTTCACAATTACGGTCGTCCATGAAGGGGGGTATGTGGCTGCATTGCCTTCTTTCTAGCCCAGATGAAAATCAAACCCCTATATATATACACACACACACACACATACACAAGGTAACAGGCAAGCCAGACGTGTTCAGTTTTGGTCTGGGATACAGAAAGACGTTCTTTAGTTCCCAGTAATACTGGTCATGGCCAGCGTTAGTTCTGAAAGTGCAGAGCGAAAAGAAAGGAACAATCTGTGCAGAAAATAAGCACCAAGGTTAAACACGTTTCTTTTTCTCCGCAAGAACAATTCTACAAAAATCTACTTCTTTAAACAATTTCAACACCAATAACCAGTCTCCTAAAAATGGAACCAACAGCTGTCCTCAAACTACGTTGACAGGCACGCTAGACAAATGCAACTTGCTACTGAACATGGCCAGTACTGCCCATGCAGCCCTTCTATTCATCTCGGACTAATGCAATTCTTTTCTAAGAGACATTTCATCAATCTCCAATTTTACCCCTCATTCATAGGTGCCGCTGAGGAAAATTAAACATCCAGGGATGCTCTGTCCGATGCAATCACAAATCCAGAATAATAAAGAATGATTTCTGCATTTCTTCTCATCCCCAACTTTTAAAAAAATTACACAACAAAATTTGATGCTAGCAGAACTTCAAAAAAAAAGCTTTCCAGATTTTGTAAATATGGCAGCACCAATCTTTTCTACAAGCCTTGGTAAATCTGGAACTAAAACAAGTTCCCACTGACCTGCGGTCAAGGGAGGTAAAGATAAAGCTGAAACTTTCTGGCTTTTCAGATCCTTTCCCACTGTGACTACAGTCCCACAACGAACAGGCTTTCTGTCGCGTTATGTTTGGTCGACAACGTATGCATGCCTTATTATACGGAGATCTTGGCTGATGACAAACATGGACTCGTGTGAGCATGCACACACACACACACCATGCTGATACTCACGAGCACAAGTTTACAGACACATAAGGACACAGATTAGTTTATACACATTATTACAAAAACCAAACCAAACCATGAACAGATACAGAACAGGGTGGATGAAAGCAGCAGCACACAAGGTTCACAGGGAATACTTGGTACAACTGCTGAAATCAGCTGTGCGGCATGTCCGAACACTGCTCGTTGTGTCGTGCGTCTGCATGGTGTGCTGATTTGAATGCAAAACACCTGTCTTTGACATGATGACCCTCAATCTGAATGGCATAGCAGCCTGATGTGGTTGATTGCAACGTTAGTGACAGAACCAAATCCTCCTTATAACGTACCAACAAATGCATGGGGCCACGTGACTCAATTTCAGTGGGGTGCAACAGACATTAAACTGACCAAATCAACTGTCAGACGGACTAAATTTGGGAGCTTTCAGATTTGGTTTGATCCCAAACAGGAAAGACCAAAGCAAATTCAGACATGGAGCTGCAGGGGTGGAGAGCCGTTTAGTGTTGATGAGAAACAGCCATGGAAATGACATCATGAAGTTTGACTGTGCGCACGCAACAGTGCAAAATGCTTGAATGCAAAACAGCAAAGACGTCCGAGTCTGGCAGCTAGCCATCATCATCGTCCGGCTGTGGCCCAGTTGTGAGCATGCACTGGGCGGGCCGGCAGACGAGGTGAGGGGCTAAGGTGCTGGGTGTTAAGAGCTGTTGACCATCTTGTTCTTGGTGCTCAGCTCCAGGCGGTCCAGCCGCTTCCACAGGTCCTCTCTGTCCTTCTCCTTCTTCTTCTCTCTGTGGACACGACCCGCAGAATGACTGGGAGGAAGAGACTTTTTCACTCATTTCTTTCTTCATCAACACATCACACACTCACTTCGTAACCTCCACCAGAAGCACACACACATGCACACCAGCAAGTGGTGTAACCTCCCATAGCCACGTGCACACACACACACACCTGAAAGTACACATCATAAAGCAGGCAAGGGACACACAAACCTGAACTTAAAGTGTAGGGAAAAAAGATAAAAGAAAACTGACTTTTGTCTCTCAGCTTTGTAGTTAGATGTGAGCTCATCGAACAGTTTGCTGTTCATCTCCATGAACGTCTTAAGAACGTTGTACACCAAAGCTACAATGGTCTGGTTCCAGTGCTCCTTGGAGATGCGGTAAAGGGCAGGAAACATGATTGGCAAGATGACGCTGGAGTTCTCCTCGATCAGATTCATGATGTACTCATTATTCCAAAAATAGAGAGCTCTTTCTGCAACCTGCCCACAAAAACCAACTTCCCAGACTTAGAATATCTCAGCTGAGGACTACTTCTGGTTGCAGAACATGCACAGCCCCTCAGCCCTGCCTCAAAGCACCACAAAATTCTCAGGAGGGTGATGGTTGAGACAAGTTAACGTGCTGCCACACGTGGGACTGCTGTCACAACACGGGCTTCAGTCCCACCCAGTCACATCATACTGACACCGGGCCAACCAGTCCTGTAGCGCCAGACGACTGGCAGGGCAGCTACTAGATTGACAATTTTTAAGTCTTGGGTACAACTCGGACAGGGTACGAACCACAGACCTCCCACCTTGGAATCAGACAACTTAATGTTAGACTTCTTATGCAGTCCTACTGAAAAATGGCAACCAACTAAACTGCACACTTAAAATGGCAGCAGATATTCCGATTGCTTGCTGCATGAACTACATATGCCCAGCAACACATTAATACCAACATATAATAAGGATAGTCTTGATAAATTCTTAATAAAAGACAAGCATTACTAGCCAAATCTGTGCTGAACATGAATGTGTGTAAAAAACCAAATTTTTTTTAGCTAAATTTGTGTTTCTTTAGCAGTACTTACCATGGCCCAGAGCACTAAACTCTCAAGTTAGCAATCCCTAACCACACCTTACAAACCAAATATTTGTATAAACCCCGGGTATGACCCCTCCATGCATGCGCACACAGCGTGCATCATACCATGGGATCTACTCACTCGCAATTCAAACTTTCGAAAACCAAAAATACCAGTGGGGAGGAGGGTGGGCCTATGATGGGTCATGGTAAGTATTGCTACAGAAATTTGGTTTTCTTGTCACAATACTGTACCATGACCCGCGATGGTGAGTAGCACAAAGTGGAGGTGAGTGAACCAAGAAAACTCACCAGGGTCAGGAGGTACAGCCAGAGGTGTTGTGAGACCCCAGTGGCGGCAACCCTCAGCAACCATCCTCCCCGTGGAAGGAGAGATCCCGAACATGAACAGTCATACATGGGCCTCCAGCAACCAAGCAGGCTGCATGGAAAAAACTGACTGCTAGGCAGCCAGAAGTGCCTCGTGCTCTCACTTCAAGGACACTGACATCCTGCAAGTGGGCATCGACTGCCACAGTCCTAGCATCC
>SMGT01008885.1:153889-240971 GCA_004794575.1 Lanistes nyassanus | reverse complement strand
TTAAAAAAAAAATCGCAAATCTACTTGCGGTGTGTACAGTTATTCCACCGGCACAGAATTATATTCCAGTCAAGGTTGGGTCGGACACATCAGTGTTCGTCCACATAACAGGTAGATCGCGGAAGAAGTTCATGTGCAGGTGGAGACAGTTGATGTCCGTAGACGTGATTCACGGAAATGTGAGTGCTCAGTCTATGGTATGTAGATGCGCAGGTGGAGACAGTTGATGTCCGTAGACGTGATTCACGGAAATGTGAGTGCTCAGTCTATGGTATGTAGATTCGAGATGAACTGTTGGCGGGCGAAAGAAGAATGTCCAAACTTGTCAACCCAGTGGATAACAGCAGATGGGTCTGGTACTACGGTATCGGTATCCTCAGATCACAGGCAATGCGTTACTCAGTCTGTCGGTTTGTCCTTGGACGTCCTTGTTCAGCCGTTACAGTTAACACCACGCTTCTCATAGATTTTAGATCTATGAGAAAAATTTCCACTCTCTAGTGGATAGTAGCTCCTTGATCACTGCCTACTCAGGACCTACTATTAAGTCGTCTAAACAAGTAGCAGATCAAGAAAGTTTAACACCGGTCGCTTAGCCGTTAAATCTTCCCTCTGACGATTCAACAAATGTTTACTGCCACTTTCACAAATCTCGAGAAAGTGACAACAAATCTTGCCTGGTGAAGCCAAAAATCTTCTAACAGCAAGGACTAAGTTGAAACAGTAAACTCTCGACTGTTTTCTCCCAGTAACTAAACAAAGTCCGTTGACAGTGACCGTTGATGTTCCCTCAACAAGAAATACGTCCGCCTCAGTTCATTGTCTCTGCTCGAATCCTTGGTAATTGTTGAAAACCCCCAAAATTTCTTCCGTCTCCCCTCGCAACACATAACCTATCTTGTCANCCCCAGTAATCGTTGGAAACCCCCAAAATTTCTTCCGTCTCCCCTCGCAACACATAACATATCTTGTCATTGGTGGGAAGGGTCTGAGTCTTATGTCTCTTTGACAATCGACCTGACGTCTTTTGTTCCTAAACCTACGTATGATTATTGCGTCACTTTCTCTTGAATGAAAGATAACGCAGTTATGTGAAAGACACAATGGAAACAACACAGTCGCGCTGGAAGAAAACCTCGCGAAACGCAACAATGGTCAAGCGGAGTTTGCACAATGTATAAATCCAAGAAATAATCCTTGGCAACACCTGGATTCGAACTAGCAACCTTCCACACCCATTTCCGCAGCTCTACCGACCAAGCTATCCAGGTCCCCTCTTTGCGCGAGGAAGCACTAGTACACTCCTTATACTAAACCAGATCACACTACTCCGCGACACGACAGAGAGCCTATATGCTGGTAGAGTTTAATAAAGAAAAATGATAAAGAACAAATGAGGACCGAGCGCTTTAAATTATCAAAAGATAACTCCAACAAAGGTACTGGCAGATCTGCCAAGTTCCTTTCTTTCGGCCCTCTCTTTGCTACGTGTTTGGGTACGGTAAGCTCCCTTGGGCACATAGTCTGCATACGGCTATATTTGAGCGCTGCCAGTACCTTTGTTGGAGTTATCTAAAGAAAAATAACACGAAACATTCAGAACATGTCACATCAACCTTTTATGGGAGCACACGACTATTTAGCCTTTCATTACATCATGAGTTGACGTGTCGCCTGCTGAAAATTTGTGCATCGTGTCAGGTCCGTTTGTCTTCAGCGGTTTTGATAGACGACTGACTATACAGTGTATACAAGGATTGCTTACCTTCTTACATATGTTGCCTGTGTTCACAGTTGACTGGCTAGGTTTGTGAACACCCTGCTATAGTTTGTGCAGAAAACAATCTTCTTCCTCTTTCCAGACAAAATTAGTAAGCACAGAGCAACCTAACTTTTAAAAAAGTCAAGGCAGAGATTATTTATAACAATATGCGTGCCATCTGTAGGTAACAGAGATGCTAGTTAGGTGTATTGTTAAAGTACAGTTTGGGAGCGGGCATTGGACATATGACAGGTCTGAGAACTACACTTAACATAGAGCAAGACAGACACTAGAGAGGCCAGACACATCACTTTTAGCCGCCCAGCACTCATTTAACCATAAACATGGAAGCTATAGTCCCAAGCATGCACTGTCCACGAGGGCCACAGAGTGCACATATGCCAATCACAAGCACACGTGCAGATCGTGGGAATCGGACATACAACACTTAGGTTAGGTATATAATTATAAACCCTGGTGGGGATAGACACGGGAGGATCAGAGGATCATAGATGGATGGAGACATGTTAGATAGAGGACCGACTGATGAAGGTATTCAGGTCGACGAAATGGTGGGACAGAAAGTTGAGATTTAGTGTTTCGTGATTCCTACAGTGTTTGGATGTAGTTTTGATGTATGTTGGAGAAAGGAGGCCTAATGGCCATTTAGCCAGACCATGAGGAATAAGAGAACTGAACTACAAACAAAGTATTTGTGGACTTCTGTATTTGTGGTGCCGATGACCCGCTCTACTTAATGTAACATCGTCTTTCTGGTGCGCGTGAACCCGTCCAGGGAAATAACACTTCATGGTGCCGCTCTACGTACTGTAACATATTCACATATTACTGAAACAGTATAAAGAGACGATCTTCTTTCGTCACCTTTCCCTTTCATCAGTCTTTTTCTGATTTCAATTCTTTCAATTCTGCTGAGTCGTGTGGGTTTTCTTGATGATGTATAGTTCTAGAGGTAGTGTTCCTAGTTTAGCGATCTTCAGAGGGACAGACCGAAGGCATCTCGATCGACCCCAGCCCTGCGTTCAGCAACAAAATTAGCAGCTGCAGCCATTTTCCCAGCTCGCCCCGTTCCAAACCGCATCTCGTTTGCTTACTCCTATCCCACCTCCTTTTCTTTTCTTTTTTTTTTTTTGAAGTCGCTAGAAAACCGATCTTATGATATTAGAGGCATAGTCATATGCAAATTTATATGCAGTTTGTGGAATATTTGTACTTACGTGCCTCCACATGAAAGGGTTGATGAGATGTGCAAATCAATATCTTGTGGCCTCGCAAGTGACAAGGTCTAATTAGCGCCAGTAATTGTTGCCAAGCCGATCCCCCCCCCCCCCCACCCACACACGCACACTCAGGGTCGCCGCTGACGTTTGCGCTGTAGTCATCAGACAGGCGGCTGGGTAAATCCCCTCCCCCTCCTCCTCCCCCCCCCCCTTCACATTTTACTATTATTTGGTCCACCAGGGGGCACTGGGGTCAGTCAAACGGCTCACCTACTGTTGTGCTAACGTCGTTCAGAGGCAACTTCTAGCCTTAGAATTTGTACAGAAATCCCCACTTCCCTACAACATTCAGCACTCCCCATCACTGCAAGTTTTCAAACGACTCTTAAAAACACATCTCTTCTGCAAGTACTTCGACTGATGTTGCGATTGCCTGTCATCATCTCTAAATTTACTTTAATCATCTTATTATGATACTGCCTTTTTATACCTGTTCTATCTCGGGACGGATGATTGATGTGTGTCCCATGTGTCGCCTTACCTGTTTGGTTAGCGTTGTGCCCATCCGTTGGTTTGTGATGTCCGACGAGGTCTTATGTATTCTCTTTACACGCACGCACGCACGCAAGCACACTTAAAAAAATCTTTGTCTTACCCATGCGAAATGTGCATATTTATTTGTTCTCCCTCATTATAAATCTTCAGATTGAATTGACTGATTGAATTGAAACATCGAAGTTATCTCTACCCTCAAGCTAAAGGCGAGCGCTGTTAGCCTGGTGTTATTCTGGGCTGAAATCACGTGGGAAAAGTCGAGAACAGTCATATATCCGTTTAAAGATTCTACGAGTTTAGAAATCGTGTAATTGAGATCGATTTTTTTGGGTAAAAAGTCGATTTCTTTCATCTTGGACTCAGAGACGAAGACGACGCGCATAGAGACCATACATGAAGCAACAGGTCAAAGATGGAAAGATAAAAATGGCTCTAATAGCAAGGAAGATTCGTGTAGTTGCTGATGCGTGGGCGTGCATGCTAAGTACTTGCTTGCTTATTTATTTGTTTTGTTATTTCCCCCCGGTGGCATTATAAGATGATTGTCACTTATATATATATATATAACATATTATATATTCCATCTTTTTCGATTTTCTAATAGGCTCTGTGCCATGTAACTGACTTCCATTTTATCACTTCTTTCTTTCCTTTGTCTGTTCGTCCATTTGTTCTTTTCAGGGCGTTTATGCCCTAAATGTATTTTCCTTTTATCAGCGCACCTTTCATAAGGACAGAGCTCAACCTTGCAAACCATAGTTTAGTTTAGTACAAACCATCTCATATTTTGTGTAGTGCTACTGTATTTTATACTCCACCTTTCGGTCTCATCCCAGTTCCGAACAATCGATTAAAAATGGGGGCTGATGCATAAGGGTGGTGGTTGATAGGGAGAGGGGGGAATTGCGAGGAGGAGAGGGTGAGTGTGTGGAAATATTTCCGACCACTGCTTCATATTTTGCTCTTCCTATCCTTTCTTTCTTGTAGTACCCGAGTTGGTGTGTGGGGTAGTTGATGAAGAAGGGGTGGTTTGGAGAAGAGGGTTGATAGTAATACCCCCACCCCCGACTTACTGAAGAAACTCTGTGTTGACTGCAGCCTCACGCACCCAACGATATGCAACGTTTTTAGACACATAAGTCAACTCTAAACGCATTCTGTTCGTGAAGCCTTATCGAGTGGTCCAAAAATAACCATTTATATAATTGCTCTTCGATCGAAAAGTCTCCTTACGAAGTGGTTGAAGCTCAAAGGCATTCCTCCAGAATGCCACCATTCTGTTTCATTGTCCGACACTGATCTCTCAACAGCTGAGGAAAGCGTAGGCTAAATTTTTATGCTGGAGTCATCGGAGCGGGGTAAAGGTGAATGAGAGGATTGGAGTGTTGGGTGGTGGGGGTGGGGGTGCAGGAAGCATTCTTTCGAAGAAGAAAGTGAGTTTAGGTCCGGAAATAGACACGCTAAATGTCTTGAGAAGGAGAAAAGGCATTGATTTTGTTATAGTCTTCTCGATAGTGTTTTCATGCGTGCGTGCGTGTGTGCATGCGCGTGCGCGAATGTGGAAGGGCTGACGTACATACCTATAAAACATACCTCTGCTGGCAATATTGTATGTACATCATACCGTAAACGAGGGTCTTGAAACTATAGATCAAAGCTACTTTTATCAAGCAGCTTTGTTGGTAATAGCCAATTAATGCAAAATTAGAAACTGAAGAAATAGATGTTTTAATTATTTCAGCAACAACAATAATAAACAAAATAATTAATTGATATTACTATATTGTTACATTTTGACTCGAAGTCTTTAAAAACTCACTGATATCCAGAATTGCGATAGTTTTGTTGTAGAATTCGGAAAGAAAGTGCTCCGAAGTGAGGCTCTAAACTCACAAAACAATGTTTTCAGATGGACCTTGACACATGGGCCAAAAGTCTGATAAAGTGATGACATATATCATCACAGTAGAGTCTGGCTCCACATTGCAGAGGATGCTACGCAAAGGCGTTTACAGCGACGTAAAATTTGTTCGCGAGGGAGCGCACACCCACACAAACCTCTCTCTCTATATATATATATACGTGCGTGGACACTGGAGCCCTTTCCACACACAACCACACGTACTTGTCATCCTGCACATTGCGACACCACGAGTTCTGGAGAATATAGGGGGAGCTAGGCTCATATCTTTTATAGTGACGTTGTACAGTACAGTACAGTACATGATGGATAAAGGGAGGGGGGAGGAATGTTCGGTGTATAAGAGATGGATGTGAACAGTGGGAATTATACTGATTAGAAAAAACATAGCTAAATGGCACACTGGGTCTCTTTTAGCAACATTAACAAACGACCAGCGATCGAATCAAAGTCCCGGGACAGATGCTAAATTTGTCTCACCCACATCCCCTTTGCGCACGTTTGGTAATTGTTCAGAAAAATAAAATTAGCGTTATGGTGGTTAGGAACAGTTCGAGTAAATCGAGTGAATACTTCTCGGTCCTACACAATAGAATATGTATGAGATTAGCCCATGCTAGACAACTATGGTAAAGCAGGGTAAGCTACGGTACAGTTGCGCCACGCCAGTCGATCCGCTCTTAGTAGGCAGCCACTAGCAGCGGAGTACCCTAGTACCCTTGCACAAACCAAGTAATGCACAAAATCATGGAGCTCAGACTGGTAATCTCCTGTTTGTCGTACGCTATTCTGTTTCTTTTTTCATTTTTCACATCAGTGGGTTTTCTATGTCAGTATCTGTCTTGATGACAACAAAGCGAATAGCGATAACAGATTTAGTTGTTATAACAACATGTGACGTCATCATAGATCACGTGACTGCACTGTCGGTGCCACAAAGAGGTGCTTGTTTCAAAGAAAAAATTGCTGCGCATTGATCAATTAGCAGACATAAGTAGAAAACCACATTGAGTTTTCTTTTTGGGATTAAGTAGTCCTTTTTGTGTTTTGTGTTGTTTGAGATCGATGGTTTGGCTGCAGTTGTGATCAAATCTGGAGTACTTTTAAGCACTATTTTCTGCCGCGAAAAGATATAGCCGCATAACATCTGATTCTGCAGAAGTTTGTGCCAGAACCATGGAGGAATCCATGTGAATTGGGATATAGCGGTACATTCTTCTATTCTGCTCACCCCACCACTGTGTTTTCGTCCCCTCTTGTCGTGGCGAGGGGATGAACAAGATCACCAAGGACAGTTTCGAGCCGCTATGGGCTGTGTGAGTAGTAAGTTAGTACCTGAACCACCGCCGAACGCGCACCTTGTGGAAACGGTGTACAGGCAGGATGGGTTGAAAAACAAGGCGTATCGTGCAGAGCATAAGCACACACCGAACCGACCGCGTGAAGGTGGTGGTGGTGGTGGTGGCGGCGGCGGTGGGACAAAAAACAATCAGCAGGAAGGCCCAGGACAGGGACAAGGACCGCGAACTAACAAGAAAGTTAAAAAGTACCGTGATAAGTTTGACCCCCGGGTCACAGCAAAGTACGACATCAAAGCGCTCATCGGCCGTGGCAGTTTCAGTCGGGTGGTACGAGTGGAGCACCGGATGACCAAGCAACCGTACGCCATCAAAATGATAGACCGCATTCAAGGCAAAGAAGTTTTCGAGGCGGAGCTGAACGTTTTACGACGAGTCCGCCATTGTTACATTATTCAGCTGGTGGAAGTATTTGAGACTCCAGACAAAGTTTATATGGTGATGGAACTGGCTACAGGTGGGGAACTTTTCGACCGTATTATCGCTAAGGGAAGCTTCACTGAGCGCGACGCAGTGAGAGTGTTGCGCATGGTGCTTGAGGGTGTTCAGTACCTTCATGGGCTGGGAATCGCCCACAGAGACCTGAAGCCAGAGAACCTGCTATACTACCATCCTGGCCACGACTCCAAGATTATGATCACTGATTTCGGACTCAGCCACATGACGAATGGGCCAGACAATTATATGAGAACAACCTGTGGCACACCTGAATATATTGCGCCTGAGATTCTCGCTCGAAAACAATACACAGTACAGGTGGATCTGTGGGCAATAGGAGTGATAACGTACATTTTGTTGAGTGGGACAATGCCATTCGATGATGAGAATCGAACCCGCTTATACAGGATAATCCTCAAAGCAAAATACAGCTACGCTGGAGAGGTAAATTATTTAGTTACGCCTCTTACCTACTTTTCTGTGCTTTAATATGAGCCGGTGTATGTATGTGCAAATTCAGGGTGATGCAGAATATGATTAATCAGCAGTAATAAAAAAAAAAAAATAGTCATAGCCTTATTCTAGTTGTACAAAAGCGGACTCATTGTTGCTCTGCCATAAGCAAGTATATAAAAACTCCTGTTAAGATCTTCCCTATTATAACCCTCTCTCTTAGATAAGACCGAAAATGTTTTCACCCACCTGTGCTGCTTAACGCCTGATTCTGGTGCATTTTCAACAGTCTTATTAGGTAGGTTTTACTGTATACACTGTATCACTATATGCTTATTTTTCTGCATGTGCCCCCCCCCCCCACACACACACATCCTCTGTCATGGACAGTGAAAGAATATGTGTGTGAATTTGATTATGGTATTTACATGAAAAAAGTGGATGGGGATTTTGAGAACTTAAGATACACAAGAAGAAACAAGAAAGGTTCTTGAGGTCGTTTTGCAGGGATGCAGAAAATGTCACATGAAACAGTACAGTCATGTTATTTCAGTTTTGGACATAGATCACTAGGTGCATACATGTGTGATTGACACCTGCATGTTTGTGGAGTATACTGCATGCTAGTTTCCATAAAACACTGCAGTTCAAGTATTTAAAAAAAATTCAGATGAGATCATGACTTCTTTATTTACTAACGGGAGTGCATGTACCTACAAGTAGAACAAAGTGTAGGTGATATTTTTTTACACAGGCCGCATATACATTGAAGGCATGCATGTTTAACTGGATCCCCCTTCCCAAGTTTTTTTTTTAAGGTTCGGGTAAATCTAATAGTAACTTATACAATGTTGAAATATTTTATATTGAGTATTTTTCAAAACAAAATTTGGAAGTGATCCGTGCTATATTATAAATTTTCTAAACAAAATGTTTTCTTATTCTGTTGGGTTGTTGTTTTGGGGTGGATGGGTGGGATAAATCAGAATTGAAAGAGCTGTGTTAGACATATTAAAATATTATATTACCAGCTCGGCTCAGACTGGAACTTTTCTCATTCTGCTCTTGTAAAACCATACATGTCTGACCATGCAAAGACTCTACCATCAGTATCACATATATTCATTTTTTCTTGCTTGGCTTTTGGAACTGTCCTTTCTTATGTTAAACCTCCCTATTAAGACCTTTCCTTTAAATACATATATTACAATCCCCTCTTAGACTGAAAAAGTATTCACAAACTCATGCTAGGTTACACCACATGAACTTTCTATTAAGACCCCTCTCAGTTAAGACCTGATTCTGGTGCATTTTCAAAAGTTTCAATAGGGAGGTTGTACTGTATTACTATTACTATTGGTGGGTTGGGTAATGTGAGAGTTTGGGGTGTAAAGAGACCTCGAGCTCATCCATTTTTGTCCCAATAGCAGCAGTTCTAACATAGTAGTGTTCGCCTACTTTTGCACAGCCGCTGTTGAGCTCTCTTCTGGTTTTACTTTCAGCAGGTACTGTAACTGTGGTTCTGATAGTCCCTATTTTGATAATTGATAGGCTTAGATTTCATCTCCAATAGTGAGGTAATCATCTGAGGAAACTTAGAATGCAAATCATTCCTTGGAAAAGCTCTATAGTATAACTGTCTTATATCAGCAGTTAAGCAGAACATTTCTTCTCTGTGGACGAGTATTATGCCTTTATGGTTATAACTAAATGTCCTTCCCTGCCTGAGCAGTACAAAGATTGTAGAAGCTGGTGCCTTAAATTGTTGAAACTGCTTTTCCCCCCATCAGCTTCCACAAATGTCTGTAAACCAGACTGTCTTTCACAGGTGCTATCCTTGGCTTTCTGAATATACCAAACTTAAACTGAATTTCAAGCCTTTTTGTGTTTTTGTGTCATCAGACATCAGTCTCACTTCTTAGAGAATAAGGACACTCTTCAGCAAAGGATAACAAGGATTAATGTGCTTTTCATTAGTACAGAGAAAAGGGATTTTGCAAAATGCAGAAAACTGTAACTTTCATCAGTTGAATGGTAACATTTGTACAGTAACTTGAGTATGGTTCACTCACGATCCTGAAGTTTCTGTGAATTTTTTACAGGTAGTGGCAGACAAAGTAATATATACTCTGAGCATCAAGAAACATGCTTTTTTGTTGCGCGGTGGGGAGAGGGTTGTAAGTTCATGGATAGTTTTTCCCAGTTGCAAAGTCTGAGATTTTCCTGCATGCAGATTGAAAATGAAGTTTCCTGCCTGGTTCTGCATCTCTCCCATTTTCAGATTGGTTGGCTGAAGTATAAGTATGTGCATATCTCTGGGTCCTTTCCTCCATCCCCCTACCACTTTTCTTGAATTAGAATGATAATCCAGCTTTTGAACAGCACGTAGTTGTTAGGTCTTTACATAATAATAATAATAATGCTGAGTGGTTCAGTTACTTGAAACTTTTACATCATTGCTATCCAGTAAAACTGAACATGAATATCACAAAACATTGGGAGATCTACACCGATTAATTAAATCTGTCACAGAAACAAGGTTTCTTCCATCACAAGCTACATCAAAGAGAATAGAAATAATTTTTTTGCATGAAAAAATACAGTAACTTTTTAGATACCCCCCCCCAAAAAAAAATGCTGAAGAACTACTGAAACAGCACTAGTGGGTGTGATGTTCCAAGAGATTGGAAAAAAAGAAAAATTTCAATTTTGTGGAAGTCTCCCTCTGTTCTTTTCCCATCACCTAGTGCATCTTAAAAAAAAACAACTAATTTTGTTTAGGCAAATAATGTTAACAAAAATCTCATTTATTTTCAGTTAATATTAGCTTTAACAATACAGTTAATATGTTTAATATGTGCGAGTACACTGACAAAATGCACAGTTAATATATGTGATATGATATTTGACAAAGTGTGTAAGTTCGTGATCCAAATGTAGTTGGTGACACAGGATTTTCATAGCATTCAGCAGTGCAAACATGAAACACTAATTCTTAAATATCTAAATGGAAAAGTCACTTCTGTTTGTAAGATGTGACTTGTCAGATTTCAAACCTCAGGATTTTGGCTCAGGTGCACAAACAGGTCAAAATTTAATGTCATACAAACACAGGAAAATGTCTCATACCTGTGCTCAAATCTTTTCCAAAGACTGTAATCTTCAGGATATAGATGTATCTATGCTGTGATGTGAAATCACAGTTTTGACAACTGTATGCATATATCATATGTAAATCAGATGGTTCAAAGCTTGTATCTTGTGAACAGGATTAGAAGAGAAGTTTTTCCCCCTGAAATTTTAACTGTACTTATCAGAATAGCATTTTGCCTGTGGGTGGCTCTTCAAAGAGAATGAAGAAAACATAGTAAAGCAAAATAGGGATGATTTTTCTTTTTGGAATGCTGAACTAGCTGAGACTGAGTATGCCATAAATGAGGTATATTTTTAGCTCTTCCCCACTTTTTTGGCTTAATGTTTTATTTTGTAATGCAAAATCATATGTAAAAGCAATTATAAATTACAGCAAACCCCCAAAATCTACAGTCAGTAGTCTTTTATTTTAAAATCTAATATGGGAACAGGTGTGAACCAATTTCAGTTTTAAAATGTGTGTAAGAACAGAGAATGTACACTAAAATTGTATCAGTTTCACTCAAGTTTTATTATCGAATGTATTCTTGATCAAACTGACTTAATCAGACATAGAGTGAGGGATAGTGTAAACTTTGATTTTGAAAATAATTGCTAGTGGTTAATTCTTCATAAAATCAAAAGCTGAAGTTTGGCTATAAATTATGATCAAGACAATAAATGGATATAAAAGTAGTAATTTTTATCAAATATTTTACAGCTTTATTAAATACTACAGTGTAATAGCAGTTTTAGTATAAGGTCATATTGAACAGACCATTATTCTTAATCTAGGCCAAGAACCCCAGTTGCCATTTAAATACACTGTTGCAAAAGTAGCAAGCATGTTGAACACTGATTTTGCAACACTAATCTGATGCTAGGTCTGCTTTTTTTGGGGATGGGTGGGGCACCTTCATACTCCAAGAACATTTGAAAGAATTGCTCCTCTGCTGACCATCAGTATAGTCAGTAGATTGTATAACATAGTGTTGGAAGAATCAAGGATGTAGAACGCTTTTAACTGTAAGGTAAGGAGAGCTTTTAAATTAATGAAAGTAATAAAACAAGAGAACATTTATCTCAGAAATGTTTCCCATTCACATTTTCATAATTTCTTTTTATTTATATGTGTGAGCTAACATTTATCTGATTTGGGTGCTACTTTGCTTTCAAACAGTCCCTTTGGGTGAACAGAATAATTAACTAACCATTTATTTTAACCAAATACTGTCTGCAATGTTGGAATAATAAATAATATATGTATGTATATTTTTACTTTCCATTTTCACTTAACAAACTGCAATCTAAATGACCTCAAGCTTATAAAAAGTTTTATAAGTAAAATAAAAAACCCCAAAACTGTTTGGCAGTATAAGAAAATCATAGATACAAGATATCTGTAGCTTGTAAGGCCAGTTGTAATAGAAATGGTTCACAAAACCTACGGTAAATAAATGCTTGTGCCATTTCCACTTTGTACTGGATAATTTATTTTTAGCACAGCAGGTCTTTAACCTAGCTTTTTAAAAATATACTTGGAAAGACAGGCAAATGGCGGAATCAAATTCAAGTATGTTGGCTGGTTCTCGGTGTGGGTGTGAGAAAGAAAGGGAGAATAGCCTGAGAAGTGCGTATGTGTGTATGCAATTGTACCTGTGCGTGGATGTGTGCCTGCTGGGTACACTTTTTGATGGGGGTGGCTGGCTAATTTTTGTGAGTGACTGGTTCTGTTAATTAGAGTTATGCAGCACTACTCCCTTGTGCTAAAGTTACTCCACTTTAGTTTCAGTTGATACTACTGACCTGGCTGGTGTCAGGGTTGCTGTCTACACTTATTTTTACATGTGTGCCTGTGTAAGTTCATGGTCCTTTTGCTCCTCCACCCCAACTCTTTGTGTGTGGGTGTATGTTTGTGCTCCCAGCACTACATCTTTTATTCTTACCCCAAACTTCAAGTTGGACCCTAGTTTCCAAGGGGGCCTGTATAGCTCAGTTGGTAGAGCTGTGGACTAGCAGGTGAAAGGTTGCTTGTTCGAATTCCGGTGTGGCCTGGAGTTATATATTGTGCAAACTCCATTCATCAATTCCCCGCACATTAAACTGCCTGTATGCACTGGCCATCTTACTGCAGCTATCAGTCTGGTAGTTCCTTCAGTGCATAGCTTAGTAATAGGACCCCGACCCCCCCCAATAGTCCACTGTCCTAATATGCACCCAGTTTACAGCGGGATGTTAAGCAACCAGTAACCAACCAACCTATTTTTGAAATCTGCTCGTAACAACCAGAAAATCGTACAAATGAAGAGCCTGTAGTACTATATGTACTACTACTAGTAGTACTAGTACTCTAGTAGCAACTCCTCATGTCTTCATCTACCAGCATGCTAGTTTTCTTTATTTTTTTACTAGTGGTATTACAGTTCTTGAAGGAAGAAAGTTCTTCAACAACAGACATGAAGCATCACATTTGTTTTGACTTTTGAAATCAAGGAACCTGTTTAATTGATGTCTGTGCCTAAAGCAGCAGTGAATCACAATGAATCATTCTCCAGAGGAGAGCACAGAGCAGAAACTTATCTGCAGTTTACATCCTATTCCTATATCTTCTTAGAGTTAGGTGTCTGAGTCATAAATCTTGAGGAGAAGGAAATCAATAATGTCTGGGCTAGACTCACTACATCTCCCTGCTGCTCTCTGCTGCTCCTCTCCCTCCTGTCTTACATGGAAGTGTTCTTTTGTGGCTTTCTGCTTTGAAAAGGAAGGCATGCAGTGAAACTATGATGTGTATGTATCCAAGAGAGAGAGAGAGACTGAACAGTGGTAGTGGATGAGAGGAGAATCATTCTCGGCCTGTATATTAGTTTCAGTGCAAGAATTGTGCTTCAGACTGTCCATTAAGGCTAAACACATCCATCCACACATATGCAGATTCCAACGGGCAAAAAGTTCTAATACTAAAACCAGTACTGCTTTAGTACAAAGTAACAAGGCTAGTGCAATAGAGCTTGATGATATCTGTGTAATATAAGGGATGAATCTCGGTATGCTACCAAAAGGAAGATGATAAACATACCCCAGTTGTCTTTATTGTGTCATATTTTTACATTTTAGTCTTAAGCGAACAATAATTGGGGTTGGGAAGAGATTGAAGTTGTGGCAGGGCTTGAAATAGTTTCTTAAGCAGACATCCAGCTGTATGAAAGAGTGCACAGTAGGTACAAGGTTGCTCAAGTCCCCACCTGTGGTGGCCATTCTTTGCCCTTTCTTTTAGTAAATGATAGTAATTCTCTTGGCTGGTATTTTATTGTCATTCTTATTATGACACTTGATTAGCACTTGCAGGGCAGGACATTAATGTAAAGTCAATTTTTTTAGGTGACCTTGTTGGTAACTTACATTATTTTTCACTTTCCCAGATGTGATTTTTTTTTTTTTAGTCAGGGAAGTATTAATAGTATTGTGGTCTTTTGTACCTATTGATGAAAGTGGTCCACAGATAAAAATTTGTGTATTTTCAGCAGTTCCATAACAAAACATCTTATTATCAACTTGAGTTGACAGTGAGCCTCTGTCCACATGCAGCAGATTTTGCAACTATTATGCATACTGAAAGGCAGGATTGATCACTGGTCCACCTTTCCATTCATTTCCACCATATTTCAACATGCTGTCATTTATATCAGTGCTACCCATATGCATTACATGAACAATGTTGTGTTACCTGTTCTTATATCACTCTGGTCTGACATGGTTCTAATAAAAACAGAAGAAAAAGAGATTAAACTTTGCAAGTACATAGTAGTCTCTTATTAACCAGATTATAGTTATCTGGGACATGAATTTCTTCTCATGTTACACAGAATCTTTTGTTACAAGTCTGCTGTCAACTAGAAATTGAAACAGAGAAAAGAAACTTGCTGGCTCCAAATGCAGCCATGTTTACTGATTTCCCCTGAAATCAGGACTCAAGTCAATCATCATGAAGAGCTGTGTACTATGTTAACATTGTACATTAAAAAAAAATTTGTGTGGTTTGGGAACTGGCTAACAATTTTTATTTTCTGTTTGTTTTTGCCTTGGAAATGAAGTGTTTTGATGGCGAGCCAGAGTCATGGTTGACTGATTTTTTTAAAACACTGAAGTTTTCTAAAGATATCATGTGTTAATTAGATACTTCGTTGTCTTTTTGCAGCATTGGAAAGATATATCCTCTCTGGCAAAAGACTTCATTGACAAGACTCTGGTCGTGGATCCCAATGAGCGGATGACGGCAACAAAAGCTTACAACCATCCTTGGCTTGCAACCAATGCTGCTACTTCATCACAGAAGAATCTGCATCGCACTATTTCTCAGAACCTGCTTCAGCGCCAGTCCACACGTGCCAACAGCACCAAGTCTGCTAAATCCACAAAGAGCAATAAATCTAACAGGTCCGGACACTCACTACGCTCTGATCGCCGGCGTGTCCAACCAGAGGAGATAGAAGAGCTGCACAAAGACCCTGAGGTGCAGGCCGAGTTAGCCTCCCTGTGCAGCGTACACAGTCACCACAGCCAATACAATGTATAGCTGACCTTTTGTAGTCTTATGTAATGGTTCCTTTCTTTTCTTTTCGTCTTTCGTCCTAAGACGGGTTCATGGTGTTTTAACTGTTTTGGAGGGCAGATTGGTTGATAATGTACATAGACAAGAAAGCGGATTTTTCCCTGAGGAAGGATCAAAAACACACTCTATCCATGGCATAGCCATGGCCTGCAGTTTTTTGTACTCAGAAAAGCTGACTCAACACAGCTACTGTTCATGGGACAGCAAAACTGCTGGAAGCTTATAGATGCATGTTGTAACAGCCACTTTACATGGCTGGATTATTATCAGCACAGAAAAAAATGAAATCCAGCCAGCTTCTTATTTTGCATGAGAAAGGTATACCATTTCTATCAAAGTGCCAAAAGACGAATATATGGTGGACTTTCGAGGTTTGTTTTGTTGGTCTTTGTTGCTGTCCTTTTCTTGATACAGATTGCATAGTCTATTCATTTATTATGCTATGGTTCAACTGTTATAGGTCAGCGCAGCAAGCTGTAACTATTATGATTTAAAAGAAAGTATCTGCAGAAACAGAATTGGAAAATGATTTAAAAAATGACCACAGGAATCCTTGCATACCGAAAGCTTTGTACTGCTGATGGGAAGAACTTGGACAGATAACACAAAGGGAAGATGAAGCATTTTGACTTTTGTGGTTATTAAAAAAAATGTTGGGTGAGGCATTATCACACCGACTGCTACCATTTGCCTGGCCCATTTGCAATGTTTCTGATCGTTTGCACTGCCTGGGGAGCAGAGAAGAAATTCACAGAAGCATGACAGTGCAGCCTGCTGTTGTTCAGTTATCCATTTTGAAGCGATTAATTTAGAACTGCAGGCAGGCTCACTAGGTCCTTGGTGTTCACAAAATTTGCTGCTGCATCACATCCTTGCGGTTCTCTTTAGATAACACCTGGTTGGTATCTAGTTTCCTGCATTATTATACTTTTAATATGCCAAGGCACACCATGACTATAGCCTCCAATAGTTTGATACAATGCCAGCACCAAAGCAGACTGCTTATTAGCTGTCTAGGTTGCTCTTAATCCACCCAACTCTTGAAAAATTGTATTTTCTTAGCATTTGATTGGTTTACAAGGGATGAATTTGAACTGAGTAGCACATGTGGTGAGGAGAATGCTAGGGGTGCATAGAGGTTAGAAAAATTTTCAAAAAATTTTTAATTAATGCCTTCCTTGTCCTTGAAGTGCAACATAGCAAAAAGCATTGATATTGCATGCGGTCTGGAGCTCAAAATGCTCATTACCTTGGCAGATATTGAGAAGAAAGTATGCAGATTTTTGTGTCTGATTTCCCTTTGTGTGCCAGCATACATTTCAGTTTGAAATGGATTACCTGCACTGGTGAAGTATCCTGATAATTTTCGGAGTACAATGTTAAATGGGGATAACATTGTTTTAGGCAGTCATTTGAAAACACTTTCAGTGTTACATCTCACTTTGCAGTAACACTGGCAAAATTGAGAAGCATAGTTTTATTTTGCTGATTTCTCGGAAGGGCTGGAGGGGTTGGTTGGATGCAGAAAACTCCAAGGAACAAATTTAGTGATGTTTTTAGCATCCTTTGCATAGTTTATGCAACAATGATAATTTTAAACACTACAAATTCCTTTGAAGACCGTTGTGCTGACTTACCCAAGGAAGAAACAATACCACAGGAACCTGCTTTTCATCTTTTTTTGCAGAACAGTCAGTTGTTAGTATTGTCTGTTTTCACAATTTTACATCTATGAACGTTCTGTGGAGTGTAAGAAATGCATTAGAGCAACAGACTGTTGGTAAATTTGTTGGCCATTTATGCTGCAACAGTTTATATATATATATAGTTTCATTTATTATTAGGAGTGGAATCATTACTGATCATTTGGCCCCCCCCCCCCCCCAGGGAAATCGTGTAAATATAGTATAGAGAACGGTTGTTATTTTAACATGCATCATGTCTGGTTGGCGAGTGAGAAGACATTTCTCCTATTAAAAAATAAGTCATTTTAAATATAGAGAGTCTGAAGTTTGTTTGTATGTTGGTAGATGTACAGTGTTGTTTGGGACAAAATGGAAAGCTAATGACCTTGATTTTCAAGGTATAAAATCAAAACCGTTTTAAGAAGTCTAGCATTTTTCTCTCAAAATCACTCAGGATTAATGATGGTGGCATAATTATTTTCACATTAAATTATATAAATTCATGTACTATAATACAGGAACCATGACCTAATTAGACCTCAGCCATTGAGTGACTGAGAGAGAGAGAGAATGCGTGTGAGCATGCAGGCATGCTTGTGGTAAGCTACATGAACTCGTTTGTAGATGTGCACGCGTGAATATGCATTTTATTAGATGCTTAGAAAATGAGATAGTAGGTATTCAACACAACATTGATTTGATTCGCATGAAGGCATCTTATGTTTAACTATTGAAAGTCACACATATTCATGTACATGATTATTGGATGTGTCCATGGCATAAATTTATGCATGAAGTGAAATTAGCACCAAACTGTTTGCCAGGAGGGTGAAAATCTTCGGGGTTACTCAACCATCTTAGCAAATAATTTATAAATCTGGCATTTCAAAATTTTTTGATTTTTTAGGATTTAGAAACTGCTTTGTATTAATATCACTATCTTGAAGCCTTATTATAAGACCTTTGTTTTCTGTCACTGAACTTGAGTATTCAAAAATTTTAGTTTTTTTCCTCTTCCCTGTTATATCATTTAGTGATGATGTTTGATTATATACTTATTTGTGTAACCAAGATGTACAGAATGCATGGAAAGATAATGAATTGGTACTAAATTCTAAATGTCCTTAAAAAAAAATTTTTTTACATGTTAATCTGCTGCAGTTTTATTTCCATGTTGTGTATAGACATACATTGACATTGTAGATGCTGAGTATTGTTATGTTTGTGATAATTCTGTAGGTGCTGCTGGCTTACCAGTGACTTTGTAATGCAACAGTTATCATACAAATTATTGAATGGGTGCATTATATAAGAAATGAGCCAGCCGGTGTTTTTAAGTCTGTCTGAAACAGATCATTTTTTTAAAAAATTGTATATTGTTATCATGTAGGTTACTTGAATTCTTATTGCAAACATCTGAAGATGGGTTAAAGAGTGGAATGGGGTTCACCTTTTTCTTAAGGTACAAAATCAGTTGCATCACTTTTCATATTTTTTGTGAACTAAAAAATGTGCAGTCTCAGTTTTTTTTAAAGGGCAGATCTGAAATTGGGTTTTAGCAAGACCCTTTGGTTTGTCAGGATAGAATTCCTGATTGCCCATTTCCATTGTACACTAACCTTTCCTGTGCTGCAAATGCTGCTGATGGGCTGCTGAAGACTGGTTGGTCTGAAGTGCCTTTTTACAGTAGTCTGTATCTCATGTTAAAATCTGGTGCTGCATTCTACTCTTTCAGTTTAAAAAAATTGGAAGCTAGGAGAACAAAGATGATTTGGAAATGGAGAGCAGAAAAGTAATGTTAAAAGTCAGGCCAGACTTTATTTGTATTTCATTTTGTTCACTCACATCTAAGTTCTTAGACCAAACTAAAAAAAAAAAAAAAAATCCCACCCCCTTCTTGGAGTTAGAGTGAGTTATGTGTCTAAGGTTCCCTCCCCCTCCAGTCCATCATCACTCAAACACACACCATGTTCTTTGCTAGGGAAAATCCAGTTGTATCAACATTAAATTTTACGTCTTTCTGAAACATTTGTTAGAGATGATCTGCTTTTTTGGGGTACTATTTTTATCATTAACTTATAAGTTATTTTGGCTTTTATAAAGGTTTATTCAGCTGATATGCTGTGAGTTGTGGAATATCCGTCCAGATGTCTTTTTTGACAGATTTTAATAAGAGAATTATACATGTATCCTAGTCACTGAAGATACACTTCTTGCTGAAATGTAATGAGTTATTGCTGTTAAAGTACCATATTCAGCACCAAGGATCGTTGGTCTTTTCCTTAAACCTTATTAACCTTTAAAAAAATTAGGTAATAGATTAGATTATATGGATGCTTTTATTTTCCTGTTGTTTCCTGTAGTTGGTTGCAGAGAATAGATGGCAAGTGCATTTGTGTCTGCTTCAGGTTTCTGTTAAATTCTTGAAGTAAGCTAGTTGTCTGATTTGGAAAACAGGTCACTTTCACTGACAGCTTTTGGACTCTTCAAAATCTGTGATTGCATGCTGCACTGTGTACTTTGGGGCTGAATATGATGAACTGCTGGATCTGATGCTCATGTCAAAGTATTTCTGGAAACATATTTTTGCTATAAGAGAACTTTTTTTTACCATCCCATGGCAACACTTTCTTTCTATGACAGAAACTTTAAAAAACATTCATACTGGGGTTTTATGGAGTCTTCTGAAAAGGTTGCAAAATCACCAGTCTTTATCACTATGGTGGAAAGGAACAGATTTTGTTGCTAAAGCTGAAAGAACTTACATATTCAATATGATATTACTCTAAATTTTTAAAAGTCATTGCTGCTTTATTAAGAAAAAAAAATCATGTTTGGATTAATTTGCTGTCACATCAGTTTTCCTTGACTGCCTGATAATCCTTTCTTTAGCAACCAGGATACCACAATAGCTCTAGATCTGTGTCAGGAGAGAAAAGCTACTACACTGTGACTTGTGCCAAAAGATTTAACTGTTATGGTCCCCTTCCTTGGCAGTACAATAAACTTGCGATGGATAATTTAACAGGTTTTAAGCTGCGATCATTCACTGGAGACTGAATACTGTGAAAACAATTTTGTGATTTTCCTGTTTCACATCTCATGAATCATGGAGACACCACCCCTGTAGCTATATTTATGTGTGCTTTGTCAAGACCTGTAGATTTAGTACAGTTGTCTGACATAGGTATACCGAAGTCTGTTGATCCAGTTCTGCTTTTTGTTATTTTAGGGGAATTCTCTCATTACTTGTGTTTTAAGTTCAGATTAAAAACTTGTATCTTATTGTGTGCATATGTATATGTAAGTGAGAGTCTCCTGAAATTTGGGATGGTGCTGGCTCTAGGATCAAAAACACATAGAGTAAAACATGTTGCATAAAAAGCAAAGCCCACATATTGTTTAAGATAAAGTGCAAATCACTAAACATTCGCCTACACACACACACTTTTGCAAATGTGAGGTCATGGTCAGTTCCCCAGATGCTACTTCAACATACCACAGTGTAAAGCATTCCTCTGTTTCAATAATAAACAGTGCAAGCAGAATGCAAGCAGAAGTTGTAGAAGCCTTTTTTGGCTCTCTGAGTCCAGCAAAACCTGAGAATTGCTACGTAAGTGCCAAAGTGGCCAACAAATTTAAAGAATAGCATGTTGCCTCGTCATATGAAAGACTACAAATGGAACAATTCACACCTCGTGCAAACCTTTTCACATCCGTTTCAAAGGCACTTATGAAAATGATGTAGCCGCTTTGTTTGGCTTCAGGACTTAGAAGAATTTAAAGGAACAATTCCAACTATAATTGATATGAAGCATGTTAATGAGAAAGGCACCAAGGTAAGGTGAGACCAGGGAAAGAGGAAGGCTGCAAACAATTGTCTTTCAATATCTATATTGAACTTTCGCTGTTCATCATCTCTTGTGATACTTTGACACCCATCTGTGACTGAAGGACGATCTGTTTCCCAACCTGTTGGTCAGTGTTCCGTTCATCTCTCTATGTGTGTGTGTGTGTGTGTGTTTCATTGCTTTCACTAGAGTGTCTGTGTCCCTTGTCCGCGCGAAATGTGCATAAAATGTGTTTTCGCGCGTTAAAAATCCACATTTTATTTATCTGTGGTACTGCTGCTTTCAGCTCTGTCTGCTGCGTACTATTTTTCCTCCCTGCCTGCATAAACTGATTTCACTACTGAGGCAACATGGTGGATTCCATGTATGGCTGATTAGCGGTATAAAAAGCTATGTTGTAAGAGAACAAATTGCTTCTGTTCTTCCCACACCCACACCCACACACATCCTTTGTAACCAATTCAAGATTACAGTAGTATATAATTTCTCAATTTTTTTGTGTCTGAAATCTCTCAGTATCTGTTACTTTTTAAAAAATGTTTCTTCACAGTGTCATCTGGTTTTGCAGCTGTATGGTATGGATCGTTTAGAGGGTATCTTCTTGCTTCTCACTTTGCCCTGAAAAACAGACCAAGAAGCATAAAATGACAGGTTAAAATATCAACCCACTACTTCCTATAGGCTACTACATGAAGTCACAAATAAGAGAATTTCACATGAAGGTGTCCAATGGTATTTGCAGCGATATCAATTTCCAAACAAGCTGTTATGGACTTGCCTGTAACTCTGTGTGTAACTCTGATACATCTAGTTTTGTAGGGGACCACAGACACAGCAACGAGTCCTCAGCTCCAGTCACAAGTGTATGGGTCTGTTGGAAGGAAAGCAGCAGTGGCATTTATGTTTATTAGGTAATTTATACAATAACAATGCAAACACCCAGAATCCATAAACCTGACATTCAGGGCTGTGACTTTCTATTTTCCTAAACAGCCCTTCCCCAGAAATAAACAATTTTTCAAAAACAAACTTCCTGTTCACTCGTGTCCACGTAAACATTCAAAAGGCTTGCCACACCAACCTTCTCATCCCAGTTCAGACATCTCACTGTCGCAGAATGACCTGATGATAATGAAGAAACAATCTTGACTTCAGTGCAATCTGTCAGGTCAAGAAGGTGCAGGTTACCACTGTGACAGCCTACTAGCAAGAAAGGGGTATCGCCAGCAGCAGTTGCTGGGATGCAGTCCACAAGATACTCAACACCCTCTGCCTAAAAAAAGAGAGAAAAAAGGTGTAAACGAAGAACTTTTCAAACTGCCTATAAACCAGACAGCCTAAAACCACACTACAAAAGATACAGTTGGGCCCTGAATGTGGACCCTGCCTGTAGGCTAGTGCCTCAAATTTTTGTTATTCACAATTTCACCATAAGATGGTGTGAACTAATACATGCAGAAGCCAGTCTACAATAAATTTACTTGCCTGCAGCTGCTCTTTGATGTCTAAAACCTGTTGAATATTATCTCCCTGAAAAAAAAAACAAAACAAAAGCTATGTTACTGAATTTAATCAAAAACATTTTGATAGTCCTGCACAGAGGGGCGTGTAGAAAGGCTGGAGGAAATGGAAAATTTGCAACAAAATCATTTCCCTGATGATGATGATGATGACGACTATAATTTGCATACATAGATTTATAATGTGCAGATAACAAAGAGTAAGACAGCTTCTACTTCCTTACCTCTGTGGCATCCCATACATGCCAGGTGTCCATGTGTGTCACACAGTAAACATGTTTGCCTTCCTTACCACACCATCCTGCTCTGGCCTGAAAGAAATTCACAACACTGTTGTGTCTGATCAAGCTACATGCACAATCAGGCGATCATAAGCAGGCACACAACCTTACAGAAACACTAATAAAATTACACTGGCACACCCAGCCACCCACACACACAATCTCTCTCCCTCCCTCCCTCTCACACACACCCACCTCTCTCTCTCTTCTCTCTCACACACACAATCTCTCTCTCTCTCTCCTTCTCTCTCACACACCTGTTTTAACTAATTAAAGATTTCTATAATATAAATTACACATGAAACAGATAGGAGCAAAAGCTGAGATCAGAGAGGAACTGTGAAGGACACCGAGCTGTACATTGGTTGACCTATAAACACAAATTCTATGACAAAATAATCATAATGATACAGATAGAAATGAAAAGGCAGCTAAAAACAGCAAATTTTTCTATCAGTTTAATATCAGCTCTTATGGCGAGGATGCAGCACGCCTGCCCACAGCAACATGTAAGATTCTTACTACAGTAGCCTCTGTGTTAAATGTAGAAAGCAGTGCCTCCTCCTCTGAAGTCTGTGCGACATCAAATACTGATAAGAGCCCATCAGTGGATCCAGAGGCCATTAAGTTTTCTGAATTAGGATGAAATTTCACCTGCATCATATACGAGCGCGCAAGTTAAAGTGTGCACATTATGGTTATAACCAAGAAGATTGGTATTATGACCCACAGAATAAAGCAAACCTACTGGCCAACTTATCCTAGTTTTTTTTAAAAACTGTACTGGTACCTCTACAGTCTTATAGTTTTCCATTCCTTCCTAATAGTTATGATACTGGAACATTTTTCTTGTACATTTTCAATATTTGCATGCACCCTTATATGTGATGTAAAGGTTGAAGTGATAATGAATAATGCAGTTTCAAAGGCTATTTCAACAAAGTGTATGAACAGATTAATAGCTGAATGGGACAGACAGTTATTCTGACAATAATCAACCTGTAAAGCATTCCAGTTCTGCAAAAATTAAAGATAAATAAAAATAGCAAGTTAACAAAGATAAGTGTGGATGCGTGTGTGTGTGTGTTTGTGCAGATACAGTTTTCCACTGGCTGCTATTATGCTATGGTACATAATAATCAATCTAGGGATTAATGTTCTCCACCATTCTGATACACTTAGTTTAGTCTGTAAGAATCTCCATACCTGTGTGATGTCATCATCATGAGACTCTGAGTAACATCCCAACAGTTTTCCTTTTCTCCGATCCCTTAAAACAAAGGAAAATAAATGTTTAAATCAGCTTTTGTCAAGGAATCCAGTTTTCCATATACAGAAAGTAAACATAAGATGTATTTCAAACATTATTTTTGCATTCATCTGTGCCTCAGTAATGCGTGATTTCTTTGAAAAAGAAACCTAAACTGCCACAGTTTTAGATGAAGTCTGAAAGAAGACTGGTTCTAAATAGTCAGAAAGCTGAATTAAATAATTAATGAACACCTATTGACTTTTAAATTACCACTCCACAATACCATATGCTTTACTTGCAGTATTAATTTGATAACAATTATAAACCTGGGCTTACACTAAATGAAAGCAGAAAACAAAACTGTGAAACACCAATCCATGACAGATTACCCTGAGACTTTTTGTTTTTGCTCACCAAAATAAAAGGAAGGCATCTTCTTTGCACTTCTCTGTTCCAGCAGCTATAAGCCTGTCACTAGTGTTTATGTCACAGCTAAGAATGCTGCTGTATGTTGAACCTTCTCCTTTGACACAGAGTAGTGGTTTTACAAATAACAATTAAAATGATCAGGAAATGACTACACCTTCTGCTCAACTTATAGCACTTTATAATTACGTCCACTGCAGCAAATAATTCTAGAAAGAAGCTATCACAAAAATATTCTACATGCATTACAGAGTCCATAAGGAAGTGTCAAGGAAGTTTCCAGAAATGCCTACTTCACTGCCATTGATTCTTAACAGTTCGAGGAGCAACCAATAAAGTAACAACCGATTTAATGATACAGAACTCCCACAGGAGGTGTAAATGCCAGGGCTTCAAACAGCCACGCTTAAAAAGAGTGGAAATTCTCTTGAGAAATACCCAGTTTATTGACAGACACAAAATATGCAGTCTTTACATGAAAGGGACACATAGAAGCTCTATTATAATTATACATAATTAGCAACAGACTGTACCATCACAATCAGTTTTTTAAAAATGCACACACTACATATAGTATATATACTATATTCTACATTACAATCTATTAAAACCAAAGTGGTGAGATATTAATTTTTTTTTAATTGATTTTTCTCAGTGGCAGATTTAAGGCGGAACCACTTGTGCTGGTGGCAGAAAAAAGAGGAAAAGTGAGGGCATTTGAAGCTCTGAAATGCACAGCAGAGTGAAAACAAAACATTGACCTCAAAATGTATAACTAGATATTTGACTTGCTCCACAGATGCAACCTTAATAAAATTTCAAGTTATAACTATAGTGGTATTCAACTACCTGTGTACACAAAATCTACCTGTAAATCTACCTGTGTCCCATACTTCTTTTAACACTTGCTTAGTGAAAAATAACTTAAAAGCAAATTATTAAGGAGAAGATGGGACGGTAATATGCTATGAACATGAGAGATAAAAGTATTCTTTCAAATGTCCACACATATAGTGATATGTAATAACTTAAGGTCTGTGTGTAGCACCTTGAAAGCGTTGGACTTCCTTTGTTGTACTTGTTCTTATATCCCAGCACCTAAAAAGGGTAAAGAAAATATCAAACAATTTTGAGTGACTGGATGATTTATATCTGATTGCCATTTACTCTCTCTCTCTCTCAAGTAATTAAATTTATAAGGGGTTATACAAAGTAATAACAGACAGGATCCCTACCCTTCACAAATACTTACGAGATCAGATCATTGGACACCTCACCCCTCCAAACCACAGAGTTGGGTAGTGGAGAGAAACAATATCAAGAGCCTAATGTTCCTAGGGGACACAGTTAAAAACGTAGATGAAACCAGAAGCTCTACACATCAAGAAGGCTATGACCAGTACTTGCAAGCATAACTATTATTTTCATCCAGCCATTTCACATTGCAAGTGAACTGCAAATAACTCATGTGTATAAGATTTGTTTCATGCTTGGGACATCTATACTGTAACAGGACATGGCGGTCTTAACAATTACCTGACAGTCCTGTCATGGGAGGAAGACAGCAAAAGACATGGGTCAGTGTTCAGAAAATGTAGAGCAGACAGCACATCTTCATGGCCTATCAAGGTAAAAAAATAAATTGTTTAAAGAGGATGCAATTATGTGTCAGTCATAATGCTGAATGTGTACAGATATTCTATTAGTAACAATTGCTCTCTTGTCCAGTACATACTCATACTCTGCATCTGATTACCAACTTGACAACTCACTGCTAAAAAGTAAAAAAAAAATCAACCCCACTTCTGATTTGTATTCCCACAAAATATGTTATTTTATGGGAAAAAAAAGACTCAAAACAAATGCTTTTTATGAGGGTGCCTTTACTTTTGAACATCTAAGTTTTAACCTGTCTGTAGGCTTGTTCTCAATTATCATGAGAACGGGCTTTCTGTTAATTTTTTTCTCCACAGTTTAACTGAGAACAATTTGAAAAATGGAAATGAGGTCCAGGGGCAATGCCCCATTGGGGGTGGCATGGAGTAATTCTTGACAAAACTTTTTGAAAACTTTTGAAGAATGGATTTGCCATTTCTGCTGAAAGTAAAAAGACAATAAAGAACAAATGAGGACCGAGCGCTTAAATTATCAAATTATCACTCCAACAGGAAGTACTTGAAACGCTCAACATAACCGTATGCAGTCGCATGTGATCAAGGGAGCTTACCGTACCCAAACATGTAGCAAAAGGAGGGTCGAAAGAAAGGAACTTGGCAGATCCTCAAAAAGATCTGCCATCCCTTTCTTTATAACGATGCTAGTCTTCACACAGCTAACCCTCGGTACACGATGTGTGCACGCAGAGCATTTCAAGTACTTCCTGCTGGAGTGATAATAGTAAAAAGACAGTTTCTGTTCCAAAACAGAAGTTGACAATGTCAGATGTAGAAATACCTACGATGCACACACCTGTTAATAAAATAATAAATATGGATTTATATCATGCACTCGTTGATAAGTCATTCAATGAAGTTTGTTAGTTGCTTGCTTAATTAAAGTCCCTTAATAAAATGAATGACTGAGACAACAAACTACTAAGTCCCCTTGACATAACTTTTAGGGGACAAACCACTACTTGTGTTAGTCAGTTTTCATCTGAATCAAATCAGACCAAATAGACCAAACCCTGAATGAAGCCATGTTAATCAATTTCTCATGTTATCATGATATATATGTGCCACTGCACTGCACGTGGACCTGTTAATGCTGAGAAATTTGAAAGGAAGGTCCATAATTTGCTGTTATGTTTGTGGCTGTACCTGTGAAGACTGAAGTTTGTGTCAGACGTTCTCTAGAAAACAGACGAATGGTATGGTTGCTGCTCGTTGCTGCTAACAGACAATCTCCTCCACTGTTCCACAACATGCAAATAAACAAGTAAACATGCAGATGCATAAATACACTTGTATGGTTAGACTTCTCTTATATCTGTACTGTCAGCTAAACATTGGTTGCTACTTCCATCAGGTTATTGATTTATGATGCCAAACAAAACAGTCACGCATGAAGGAAAAGGACAATCTTTTGCCTTTGTCTATCCAGCTCTTTAAATATGCGCAAGTTTTGATTGGTCTAAGTATGTGTGGCTGCACATGTAACTGTGTATGTGAGCGAGCAAGGGGGTGAATGTGTGATACCATCACAGCAGTCATAATCTTATGTGAATACATGATTTTTTATACCTTATTTATTATAATTATAGATCTTCTCCGTGACATGCAATGTGTAAACCCTTTTTTTTAAAAGTAATAATAAAGTGGCAATATCGTGTGTGGGTTATGCAGTATGTATGTGTATATATGTCTATTGTTCAAAATACCTGCTAAGAATATACAGTATCTATCCTACAGCATATTGAAGTCACTTTTGCTTACTGGTTGGGGTCCAAGGGCTTCCAAGGCCCTGGTGGGCAGTTCCTGTTGGAGGGACTAGGAGGTTAGAGCCCAAACACCACCTTTTGTATTTCAAGAGTGATTTTTTCAACCCTTATAAAGCTAATTTTATTATGAAACCAAATTTAAAAAATATTTTTCTGTCTGTTTTCAATTGTGAAATCTATTTGTGATGTACCAAATGATTCCGTCAAGCACCCCCCCCCCCCAACCCCAATATTTTTGTCCAGCTGAACATATTTTCATTCTGTTTGTTAGCAATGTTTTCTGAGAATTAAACTGATTTTGAAATAAAGTTGCCAAGCTTTAGGATTCAGAAGGAATCAGTTTTGCATAAATACACCAAAAATAGTGTACAATTCAGGTGTCTGATTTAGCAAGCTAAAATATTCTTATGAAGCCTGTACGGTGTTAAAGATTTCGATATAAATGAAATGTGATGACAGAGTGAAAAGTAGGGTGACCAAAAAGGAACTTAAGCAAAAATTAACAGGGGTAATGATGAAGGGGTAACCCCTTGAAATAATGACTGTTAATCTTTGCTTGGGGTAAAATTTTTGTTGTTGTCACCTTACATTTCAATATAAAGCCAACACATGCACTGCATTACATGTTCAGAAACTGAAACATAATATGATAAAACAAGCCACTGCATTTACCCAGACTGTGATGCTAGGTCAAGGACATAGTGTGGTTCTGTTTTCTCAAGCAATACTGCAGACTTGTGTTGCAGACTGAGATTCTGAAGATGGTTCAACAGCTCTTGAATTTCCATGGCTACTTAATTCTTACTCCTGATGAACTTTTTCAAACATGTAGTGTGGTCACTTCACAATGTTTATGTCACCTGGAACAATAGAGTTTCCTGAAAGCAAACGGTGATTGTATAATGTATACGTATAGTATATAAACTATATTACCAGACATTTTCCTAAAATCACCCAAAGTACTGCTACTGTGTGCAGATACTCAGTGTCAAGGCTGAAGAATTCATACATTTATATTCTGAACTGTGAAATCAGTGTGTCTTAAATTCTGTGCGCACTGCTTGAGCTTTCTTATTTTCCTGGACAACCTCTACCACAACCATAACATAAAGATATGCTTGTCAGTTGTCACCATGAATGTAAGCTGAGGGCAGTGGGTTCGGACCACGTCTCTGGCACAAGCACTTTCTGGAAGTGGCTCCTGTTTATGGGGCTGTCAGATGAGAGCTCTCTCTAGGTACATTTCTGAAATTACTTTCTTCCCCAAAGACTTCATTATCCTTTCACTCACTGATCGTTGCCTTTGTTTGTTGGTGACAAATGAAGTTGGATTTACACAACCATCTGGTTTCCTACTGGTCTGATGGTATTGTTCACAGTTGTTTATCCAGGTACTACCACAAAAATATTAAGACACGAATAACAATTTAAAAAACATGTTTTGTGTTTGTTTATTAAACTTTTAATGTTTCACCGACAGGGACTTTCTCGATTCTGCTGTGGAACCACCAGCACAAAAACGTACACATCGTCACATGGAACTCGCAACCGAGATAGAATGCACATAACCGATGATTTTAGGTCGCGAATCCGTTTTGTGAGAATCGCTGCCGAGTCACACATCTTATTCTCCTCAGGCGAGAAAAGATTGTGGGAAACAATTCTCACATGATTACTCCTTCAGGAGTCCTTGTCCTACTCACTGGACTAAGCGCAATTACGTATGTCTATAATTTTAATTATTATGCTTTTAAGAATCTAAACTATCTCGACCAAAGTCTGAATCATTTAGAAGCAGATTTAAATTTTGGGATTTATTTTGACTGTTTACTTGATGGTAAATTAAATTCTCTCACAAAGGTAAGGGATAATTTGCTCACTTTCAGAACACTTTTCTAATGCATTTTTCTTTTCTGTGTGTTTTGCACGTGGGTAATGTCGACGGTATGCCACAAGGGAGATTACTTCTGGTGTTTCCTTTAAGAGTTGCCCATAGTTGTCAACAACAGCATGTGTATGCCTCTTTGTGGCACCTCGATAACTATTTGTGGTGTACGGAAGTAGCTGCAAGAAAGCCACAATGGTCATTGCAATAGGCTTCGAAGGGAGTGCCAACAAACTTGGGATTGGTATAATCAAAGATGGGGAAGTTCTTTCAAATCCTCGACACACGTACATTACACCTCCAGGACAAGGTATGTACTATGATACTATGTAGTATGTGTGACATATGATATTACTAGTTAATCGTTTAAGTTTTAGTAGTATTAGTTTACTACTATAGTACTACTGTACTACTACTACTACCAGAGTCTAGATCTGTTCTGTCATCTATGTGCAACTATTTAGTACTAACTAGATCTGTAGAAGTATTTTCTTCACTGCTTTTATACATGTTTTGTAAATTTTGCATTAGATATAGAATATACGTGCATTTTTTAAATCTGTCATTTCTCACTTGTTTTGAATGGTAATGTTACAGGACAGAGATCAATTCGTTTATAAACAACTTTGGATTGTTAAATTATAGAAAAGATTTTTTAAAAAGTGCATTGTGTTTATTTGTTGTTAAGGTTTTCTTCCAAAAGACACAGCTCGTCATCACCGCACTTACGCTCTACAGGTTCTTCAACAGGCCTTAGAAGAAGCCAAAATAAAACCAGAAGACATTGATGTTATTTGCTACACCAAAGGTGATCCGTTAGATTTGAATACAGAACATCCCAGCATCATCGTTTTTTCAGAGAAATAAATTTAGACAACTTTTAATTTAGCAACAACCAACCAAAACTGCCTGAAGAAAACAACAACAACAACAACAACAACAACAACAACAAAATGTGCCGATGTAAGGGGTCCCCAAAGCCTTAAGAACTGAGGATCAAAGGGTGTCTGGAAATTACTCTATAAGTTGCTGATTTAAAAAAAAGACATTAAATGTACCGTGATGTGTAGGTGGAAATATATCTGCATCACCTCAGATTTCTGTGTTTAAAAGATGCACAATCATAAGGTACCAAGAGCCCTGGGTGTATACACAATTTTTTTATATGGTATATCATGTAGTGCACAGAGGGATCACTTAAAAAGTGTATATTGTGAGATTGTCCCATTAGTACATTGACATAAGTTTCCAAGTTTCTGCATTTTAAGTGTTGCAGTTTTTCACAGCAGGGAATTGCTTAGATTATCTTCTTTTGTGAATCTCATTTTGTTTATCTGTGCTGTATATACTAGCATGAACTTTTATTTTTCAGGTCATTTATATTTATGGCAGTTTTATTAAATCTATTACTTTTCATAATGATTTTTTCAACATGGCTGTGTCACATATTCTATGTGTAGGGCCTGGAATGGGAGCACCACTCGTTTCAACTGCCCTTGTTGCACGCACCGTGGCTCAGTTATGGAAAAAACCCATTGTTGCTGTAAATCACTGTATAGGACGTATCCTTCTTTTTGCACAAAAATTTAAGATTTACAGAATGTATCTTCGGCTCTACCCTGTGCAGTGCACCCCGCTGCCACACTTGCCCCTACCTGAACACCGCCACAAAACTCCACACACCCAATGTGTGTCTATTTCAAGTGCCACTTCACCTGCACCAACAGCAACATCACATGCACCGTCTGTCCCATGAGGGTCTGTGCCATCTGGAAAATGAAGGGCGATTCCATTGACTTTAAGAATATGGAGTTCTACTTCATTACCCATTTTGGCACCAACAGGACTTAACCTCAAACACTGACTATCCCCCCTCCCTCCTTTTCCTCTGACCCCCTCACCCCTGCTTCCTTCTCTCTCTCTTCTGCACCCACCCTCCACCTTACTTTCTCTCCCCTTTCTCCATCCCTTTCCCACTCCTCTCACCCTCTCTCTCTCTCCCACCCACTCTCCACCCCACACCTTCCTTCCCCTTCCCTACCCAGCTTATGATTGGTTGCCCCTTGTTGACCCCTCTTGGTCCCTGTCCCTTTGTTGTTTTCCTGTGACCCAGCCTGCGTGCCACACATCAGCCACAGCTAAGTCTTTTGTTTTTCATTTGTGTTTTTTCGTCGTTTTTATGTTGTCCTCAAAAAGGGGTAGTGCTCCAAAACATGTAGATTGTCTTTGTGTTTGTCCTGTTCTAGCTTGGTTCAGTTCCCTTGTTTTTAATTGCTATTATTTTACGTTCAGCTTGCTCTGCTTTTCACCGACCATTATTTGTATAAATTAATGTGTGCATATGTGGATATATTTTATGTATGTGACTGTGTCTGTCACGGTGGTGGTGGTGATTGTGTGGTCATATACGTATATGTGTGTGTGTGTGTGCGCATGCAGTTTCGTGTATATTGTATAAACCTAAGGGTTTATAAATTTAGACTTAGGAATTTGGTGCAAATAGTTTGTTTTTTATTGTAATTTTGGAACCAGTTAGTCTCTTAAGTTAATTTTGAGATTAACTTTATTCTTTTTGTTTGTTGAATGGTTTACATGTACATGTAGTAATAGGAATTGTTCTTTGAAATATATTCCATTTCTTTGACAAAAACAAATGCAGACATTGAAATGGGGCGGCTAATCACAGGAGCAAGGAATCCAACTGTCCTTTATGTGAGTGGAGGAAACACACAGGTGCGCACCTTTTTTTTAATTGCATCTTACTAGAAACCTTTAAAATGAGTTTCAAAACCTTTGTCAGAAAGAAGCTACTTTAACTTCAGCTTCAACGTTTACACTTTATTACTATTTCTTCAACATTACACTCCTCCAAATTAAAGGAAAATACAACAAGGGAACAAAAAGAAAACAAGGCCATTTTTGTTGGGACCAGGAATAAGTGAACTTTAGGATCCAGTCTTTGGCTTTTCAGTGTGGACTGTATATTTGATCTGTTATTTAGGCATATCCTTATCAGCTCTCTTTATGGAATGAAAAAAGAGTGTTTCTGGAGTGTTTCCACTTTCCTAACTACTAGCATGGAGGGAAGGTGCATCTCTGATTTGTGTGAACCCAGCAAGACACAAAGCTATTTAGCTCTGTCCTTTTAAATGTACAGTAGCTGAGTGAGGGGAGGCCTCCCCTACCAACCCCTTCATTAGCATTTGCAACCATTCCAAATGTGACTGCCAAAAAATTGTGGGATTTTTTTATGAGGTGATTTTAATATTCATTTCAGTTTAAATAGCAATCATTTTAGTGTGGGCATCACAAAGAGGTTATTGTTTGTTGACAGGTTATTGCTTACTCACAGAAGCGGTACAGGATATTTGGTGAAACCATAGACATTGCTGTTGGAAACTGCTTGGACAGGTTTGCAAGAGTCTTGAAGGCAGGTACCGAGAAGACATTGTTCTTTCAGTTTTGTTTTTTGAATGTATGCCAGAGTCTGATAACCCTTCACCTACAAGTGAATCTTTTTAACAGTCTTAAAAGATTCTTGTGAAACTCATCACTTTGTGCATTTCCAAAACCTGTCTTGACTAAAATATGAAATATTAAACTGATTTAGAAATTTTAAAAAATGTACTAGTTAAGGGAGGCCGTGTATTCAGCTGTGTCCAGGTCATTGTCACTGGCCTTTAGCCATTAAGTAATTTTTTTATTATGAAGTTTAGAGGTCAGAAATTTAGAAATGGTTTAAAATTTGATTCTGATACATGTAATGCTTTGATTTGACCATCTTTGGGCTCAGACCCTGATGTACATGTAAATGATGTGTTGACAGTGCTATGCATTTGTAACATTTGTCTCTCTTTTTTTTTTTCAAGTTATCAAATGATCCCAGTCCAGGATACAACATTGAACAAATGGCTAAGAAGTGAGTTATACTGTGTGATATCATTACATGTTCCATCATCTTTTTCTTCATAAGAAGGTAGCCATATTCTTGATGTCTCTAATACTTCACTCGAGGAACACATAAATTTACTGAAATTCAGACAAAACATGCAACAGTTGATGTAGAATTTAATTTATTTAGCTCATAAGATTTACATCTGGATTTCTATATTCAGTGTCTAAGATAGTTGATTAGGAATGTGCCTTATGAGAATCTCATTTTATAGACTAAACTAAGTTGTTCGGATATTGCCTTATTATATTGCAAATGCCCCAGAACCCCTCAAGTTTTCCACTTGTTTCATGTTGGACTGTTCCCACCCCTGATTAAATGATGTGTATTTCCTTCTCAGAGGGACTAAGTTCTTGGAACTGCCATATGTTGTCAAAGGCATGGATGTGTCGTTCTCCGGACTTCTGTCCTTCATTGAGGTAAAGTGCAGCATCTCTGTAAAACACAATGGGCCTTTGTGTTTTGAAATGTGCATGCTCTTTTCAAGAGCAGATGTCAGTAGAGTCACCCCAGAGGGTATGTTACACAGTGGGTGAGAAAGAGATCTTTAATCAAAATAATTTCTCAACAAAGCCATGTCCTGTTTGCCTTGTGACGTACACAGTAACCTATATTGCAAATGGGTTTGGTAAATAGTATACCTTCTGCTTTTCATTCTAGAGCATGCTCTATTTTTGCTGAACAGTAAAGGAAAAACAAATTGCAGATTAGCAGTCTGGATCGGGACTTGCATGTTTGGTTATCAGTGACAGTATGGCTTACATTTTCACTATTTGCACTGTTTTTACCACACTCCAACCTGTTAAGCTTATTTGCAGATATACATCTCTTTACAGATGTGTTGAGGAATTAACTTACTGATCCAGTCTGGCTGTGATATTCTTGCAATATTTTTGCATTTTGAAATATTACAGGAGAAAGCTCCAGAGCTGATTGCTAAGAGAGAGTACAGCCCAGAAGACTTATGCTTTTCACTACAGGAGACTGTTTTTGCAATGCTAATAGAAATTACAGGTATGTACTGATCAAGGGTAGCGCAGTGTTAACACCTTTATGGCCCTGGGATGGACTTCATGAGCTTCTGTATGTATTTGGTCATAAGAGCAGTAGTATACACAATTCACCCTTTGTATTTGATTCTATGTGCACCTTTAAATATAAACAGAAGATATGAACACTCATGCAGCCCAGCCCAGCGTTGCATTTTGATCTGTAACAATGGATCATAATCATTCCTGTTTATGCATTACAATGTTATTAGCCCCCCCCCCCCCCCCCCCCCCACACACACACGTTAAAGCTATATTATTTTGAATTCCGTGGAAATTTTACAAAAAACTGTTTTCATGGGTGAAACTTTTCCAGAATAAAAATTCTAAACAGTATTTCAGCAATTTTATGTGATCCTAAACTTTTGCAGGACTTATCAGTGTCAAGCATAACTTTTTCAGAATTCAGAAATTTGGAATGGAAACAGTAGTGAAATTGAGAAGTCAGAATGTATTTGCCAGAGTTTCACCCTTGCATTTTACCTAAAAACTGGATTTTGTGACCACGTTGTCTAACTCTTTGGCGACACGCAGCCTGATGTCAAGCGACGGGCCTGACTGACCGTCAAGGACGCGCGCCCTGAACACATCTGACAGATTAAAAAATTTGCAGCGACGCATTTAACGGTATAAGGGAAATAAATTTTGTATCATTGTAAAGCTCTATCATCGGTTGTTTCCCCTGCACTGTCTGAGTTTCGGAAACAGTTTCGGCTTGCCAAACGAGGTTTAGTGTAGTGGCTGGCCAGGTCTACTTCCGTCGTTCACAATGGCTACACGTGTTAAGTTTGATGTGTGTGCAAAAAGTGACTGTATTTGGGACCAAATAATAAGTAGTATTTAATATTTTTAACTGAAAGTATTGTTTCCATTGTGATGCCGAAGAATGGATCTTTCTAAATATGTAAAATATATTACTGTGAGGGTGGTAGTTTTTAAGCGGTATTTTTTTTAAAAACATGTAAACCTATGCGGACTCGAGGGTCAGTAGGGCGGTCACTAGAGGGCCGGCTGCATGTCGCCAAAGAGCTAAAGTACAAAGAAAATAGATTTATTTGGTTTCTTTCGTTTGAAATTTTCCAGAGAGAGCAATGGCACATTGCGGATCTGAAGAGGTCCTCATTGTTGGTGGAGTTGGCTGTAAGTACTGTTCATCATTTAAGATGGGTATAGTAGACTATATTTATATATGCCTGGATGACCGTTATTGATGCCTCTACATACTGAGTTTAAGTACGTCAGGTACATTGTGTAGATTGATCTGCTTTAGACTAGAAACTATAGACACTTTGAAGAACGGACAGAGATGTTAAATTCCCAAATAGATGATAGAGAACTTTGTAACTTTGTGAGCACTTTGGAGGAAGTTTTTAAAATTATTATTCTGCAATGGTTTTGCTCATCAGGCAACAAGCGATTACAGGAAATGATGGAGATAATGGCAAAGGAACGTGGAGCTACGTTGTTTGCCACAGATGACAGGTTTCAGTGACCTAAAATATTTTTGTAACCCTAAAACTCCTCCGCATGCTTCAAAGATTATCTCATGCACCCTCACAAACATCTGTATACAACTATATATATATATATTCGTACGTACCACTATTAAAACATTTCCATTCTTTCCTGTCGCTTGTAGTTCTAAATCTTCCTTTTAAGTCAAAAACTTTCACGAATTGTGATGTTTTCTTTATGAATATTTGTTTTTAATTACAGATTTTGCATTGACAATGGTGCCATGATTGCCCAGGCAGGCTGGGAAATGTTTCGGACAGGCATCATAACAGAACTTGATGACACAACTTGCACGCAAAGGTAAGCATTATTCTGTCTTGTATGACTGCCCACAAAAGGTACTGTGTCAAATTTTCCAGCACATGCTGACCTGCATTTTTTTTTGTATTTGCAGGTATCGTACAGATGAAGTGGAAGTTACATGGAGAAAATGATGTGGTCGGATAATTCAAAGATGGTGGAAAGGCCTTTTGCACAACATTTTTCTCCTCGGATATAGCATTAAGCCTCCAAAGGTTTATCCACAAGCTCACATCATGTTCTGTTATGTTGCATGTGACCTTTCACCCAATTATAAAACTTCCAGTGACCTTTTGACTGGTCATGTGCTGCTACTGGGCAACTGGAATTGGGGAAAACCTTCGCTGGTTATTTAGCTGTGAGGCCAAAAGGCTGGCAAGTTTGACTAGAAAATGAAAGGTTTTTGCAACAATACATAGTGCAGGCTAAGGACTAGAAAAGATAATGTACCGCTTGCACGTGCCGTCAATGCTTGCAAAGCTGTTGATGCAACCATGTGTGAAATGACCTTTAGATACTGAAAAATTTGCCTGTGGGATAGTTTGCATCGGCTCTAGTGTATTTACTGCCACAGCAACATGATTCTGTATTGTCAAGTTTCAAAATGCCATTCATCTTTGCCTTGGTGAAAGAGCGATTATTGCAACAAACATAGGGACCCCTAGGCGCTATTGTAAAACTGAAAACTTTTTTTTCCTTGTGCATTGGAATTTGTAGTTTCCCTAAGAATCTCTGCTTATTGAAGTGCCTGGATGCATCCCAGAATAATGGGCATTGTAATCAATGCAAGTGATTAAAAATTGTTCGTTACCTTTGTGGTTTGTTTTTTGTGTTGGGTGTTTCCGCGTTTCACAAGGAAGATGGGAGCGAATGATTGGTCTGTATTGCATATTGATCTTCATTCTGTATCACCAGTCTCTTGACATTCCGTGCATTGGACAATACCCTGCTCTTTATTCACTCTTAATGAGAAAATACATATGGAATATTTGTAGATATTCCCATCCACACAGAAAACATGATTCTTTGATTTCATTTAACCAACTGAAAGGTGAAAAAAACCACACCCATTTTCCTTACATGGAAAAAAAGGACCCTGCTCTCAAAACGCAAAGCAACTGTAAATAAGAACTGCACAAGACCACAAGGAAGATGATCCAAGCACCTGTTGTGGCCCTGGACCCCTTGCGCACGGTGGTAAAGCATCTTATGTCGAGGCCATTTCTGCTTGTGAGATTCAGGCGTTACATCAGCAAATACAATAACTGCACAGCTTAAATTTCCTTCAAAGTGAATGAAGTTTGGGACCGTATGCATTGCCAAATTTTTTTGACCTCTCTACATATACACACAACCCAATTTTGAAGCTGAAGTTATTCAGTTCCCATGGCGAATGAATCACAGAAATGTTTTTGATACACCATGATGACAGTGCTGCCAAGGATAACATGGATCTAGGATGCCATATCATGCTACAGATTTCCACCTCTGACAAAAGTTTGTATGCTAATACAAACTGCACCTCGGGTGATTCTCTTGCCTTATTTCGAAATAGATGTACCAGAGACTGAACTTGTACAGTCCTGGACAGAACTAGCGAAGTAGACATTTTGCTGATTACCATGTCAAGCAACATATAATTTCCGCTGAAGAGATGAAAAGTACAGGCGATGTGAGTTCAGGTTTCATATATCTGCTTTGAGTTGCTGGTTGTTTAAGGTGATTTTTTCTCCAGGTTTGAATGCTGGCATTCCTAAATAAGGGCAGCTTGCACAGCGAAATGCATCCCCCAGGTAGCACTAAAGCAGAAAAAGGAAAAACTCGTTAACAAAAGTCATCTAAAATGGGGTGGCACCACAAAATAAAAATATATTCCTCTCGCCCCAAGCCCCTAACTCCCTTCCACACCAAAAGTACTACTATTCCTATACTTGCAACATATTGTATTACAGTTAAACAAGTCAACAGAGTTCTGCTTTACCAAAAATGCTTTGTGTTTTCCAAACGCAGCAGATAAACAGGTTTAAAAAGATAAATATTTTAAGATTAATGGCTCAAAGATTTAAATAAAAAACAAGTGACTGGTGTCTGGGGCAAAATGTGGGGACAAGGGAACTGAACCAAGCTAAAGACTTGTCTGTTTTAATATTTAGGTTGATTCGGTTTCCCTGTTGCAACCTCAAAAATTTTAAATAAAATCCCATACGTTTCCACATGCAGATGTCTTTGGCTGCAAATTTTTGCTTTTCTCCTGCTCTAGTTCTTCTGCCAGACCACATGTGCAGTTCTTGCATGCCTTTCGTTTTTTGGGACCATCTTCACAGGAAGCTGTTAAAAGGTAATCACAAATTTATCCAATGGTAGTTTCCCGTCTGACTTTCCATGTGACCTCCCACCACCTCCACATTAAATGAGAAGCTATGGTATGTGCAGGTGCTGGCATTATGAAGTCACCCAATCAATAAGATTTTACTAACAGTTCTCATAAAAATCATCATTGCTGTGTTATTACTTGATGTCCCATCACAAATGAGGCATGTATCAGGATGGCGTTGCTTGAGACAAGCTAATGTACTGCCACACTGGGACTGGTGTAGCAACACAGGCTTCAGTCCCACCCAGTCACATCATACTGACACCAGTCATCATTGATGATGTGCTGCTGCAGTGAACATTTTGAAAGGCAACAAATACTCTATTTGGCTCCAATATAAAGTCCATATACTGTGTTTTTGGACTTGTAGCATATAAAGGCTCACAAGTCAAGCAATGTCTAGTCAGAGCTTTATTACATTACATCCCAGGCACCTGTCAAATAATTTAAAAGTTAAAATTTAGAGGGTTTAGCTAGCGCCTGTTCAGGTAGACCTATCAAAGACATGGCTGACAAGCTTGTGCATACCTCTAAGCAAGGAAGGATCAGGTTTTTTCAAGTCCTCAGCATCAAGCAAAGTGTCATCATCTATAAGCTCTACATTCTCATCTACCAAATCATTTGCAGAAAGACTCCAGACTTTGGCTACTTCAGGATCTGAAATAGAAGGATTCAAAAGGGTGAGAAACAATATGAATGTGCACTGACACAGATAAATTTTGTGCGTGTCTGGAGGGACAGGGGAGGAGGAGAAGTGAAATGGTGGTGGCAGTAAATGATTATTTCCCCACAAATATTTTTCCCCATACAGTATTATTTAATATGTGTGCTTAAAGAGCATACATTGCATTACTGAATATTTATGGCGATAGGAAAAATGATAGCTTCTAGCAGAGTTTTTATAACCTACAATTACCGCTTCTGCTCTCACCTGGTTCTTGCTTAGATGCAAATGAAAGCTTCAGTTGAGAAGATGCCCCAACTTCATAATTTGGTTTTTTCCCAGAGACTCTGTAAATACTAAAAGCTGACTCTGTTGTGTTCACCAGAGATGGCTACAGAAAAGACAAAACGAAAATCTTCGTTCCAATGATTCTTTCAGTCGATGTGTCTTCCTGCTCAGACTCACCTTCAAGGTAAGAACTGTCTGGTGTTGAAAATCACGTTTCATTAGAAAAAGAATCTATGATATTAAAGTTCTTGGCTTTTAGGGGGTTTGAGAGGAGGGCGTTCTGCTGTTGTCACATTATCCCTTACACAGATTTTTATTTAACACAAAGTACATTGTACATGAGATGCATTTCTGAAATATCTAAGATGAAATTTAACACAAGTGAGTATGGAAAAAACTTAAAAGTTGTTATTTTACTTATTACTTTAATTATTATGCTAAAGAGAGATGTGAGGTTTCAGGACCCATTGGGAGGCAGGGAACTTCCCCCCCCCCTTATTTGAAAATGTTTTGGTCATAGATTGTTAGACTGTATCAGCTGGTGCATTCTGTTACACACAAAAGTCAACCACTTCTGGCAAACCTACCAAATATTTTCAGGGTATAGAACTCTGTTAACAATAAAAGTGTAAGCGTGCATATCAACCACATTTGTTTACCTTTCTTCAACACATCTCACATGCATATGCACACACACATGCTCATTTGCAAGTTTCTAAAAATGTTACCAGAAGGATGGAAACAACCACAAAATAAAAATACAAAAAATAAAAGTGCATTACCTGACTGACTTCAACAAAACCAGAAAGCTTTAAAAGGGAAGTGAGCCTCTCTTTAGGCCTCGTGCTTGCGTCAGCTGGACTTTCTGTAGCCGCTTCCTGAATGTACACACAGCCTCTTGGCTTCAAGATACGACAGACCTCCCCCAACAGTGTTGTGGTGTGACTTACTTTGTCTGGGTTCAGCCAGCCAGAAATTGCCAAGTCAAAGATAGATTCTTTGTGCGAGGCTGTGAAAGCAAGGAAACAAAGACAAATATAAAGTTCCGACTGTCATAACGACAGCTGCAGGAATACTACATTCAAAATACAGTTTCCCACAGACCAAAATCAAGGGTCGAAATCAAATTACTTTTGGAATGCTTGCATGCCCACAAAGAACTTCGAACCCATTAGCACTTATCAATATTATTGGTTGGCCTAAGCAACCAAAGTAAATGTACATTTAATGATTATTTGCTGATCACCATAACATTCTGTTCACCATCTTCCTCTCCTTTTCTTTAGGTCTTCTGCCCGCCTTTTCTTTGTTTCTAGACTTCTTAAGTCCCCCAGTCGACCCAAAGCTGTATCTTCTGTACACTTACACATATTTAGTCTGTCCACATGTTCAACTTGCACTTTGCCTGACTCTCTGACCCTTCCCAGTAAGGCATTTACTGTGTCTTTCATGGCTTCTGATGGGTGGTCACCACTCCACAAAAACAGAACATGCTGCCCTAATTGAACTTCTATGCCATCCATGATGATACTGTTAGTAACAAAAATCCACAGGCAATAGGATAAGATTCCTTACTGACAGAAACACAAGCTTGAATGAAACTTAAGTATAAAACAAAAGAGTTGTGAGGACAGACTTCTTTGCAGATCTAGATGCATTCTGCATATGGCCATCTGCTATATATCTTATCATCACAATTTAAATAATACCAAGATATGAAATCTGAGATATACAGTCAACAAATGTGTGGCCAGAAACGTTAAAGTTGGGTGAGGGGAGGGAAACCAGAATAAGCAGGCTATGTGAAAATACATTGAAGATAAACAAGATGCTCTTTTGTAATCCCTGCATGGTAAAAGAACAAAAAACAAACATTAAACTAAGCAACACAAAACTACATTACAAATTAAGTACAAAAAACTAATTAATTAAAAATTAAGATGAAAGTTGCAATGACAATATTATCAGATTGTATAATTGCAGAAATTTAGACAACTAAAATAACTGAAATCGGTATAATAATTCAAGAAGTAAAAAGAGAAATGCAGTTTTGATAAAGAGACACAATTAACTCAAAAATAGCCAGCATAGTAAATTTTAAAAAGATTAGTCTTTAAGTTTTTTTTTTAAATGTATCAATGTTTGTAATATTCCAGAGCATTCCATTGTTTGAGACCACAGAAAGCAAAGGCCCTCTCGCCAAATGACTGTTCTAACCCTAGGAAGGAAGAGTGATCTAGTGTCAGAGGTAGAGCATAGATGCCTTGACATGGTTGTAGAGAGATAAGACTTCAGAGAAGTATGAGAGACAGTAGCCAGAAAGGAAGTTATGACAGAGGACAATGTGTGCTTGAACTGGGAGCCAGTGAAGTGTGTACAGGAGTGGGGTGACGTGGTCAAGTTTCTAAGCTGTCAGTACCAGTCAAGCAGTACTGTTTTACTGGGTCTACTTTGGTAAAATGCATTTGCTTCAGCTCAATCCCATGCTCTAGCAGCCATCACTGCAGAACCAAGTACCAGGGAAATTTGTCAGATTCAAAAGGTCAGCTAAAAAAGGCACTGGTTTCTCATCTATCCTCCTTGTGATGTCCCCTACCTGGTGTCCCCCACTGGCTGTGAGTCCTATATTTACAAATTATGTGAATGTGTTTCTTGATTTTATGAACAATTTTGGCAAAAATGTGTTTAAAATACTTAGTTTGTTAGACAGACACCTGTTGCATGTATTTGGTATAACGTGCCTGATTGCCTTTAAATCTTATTCAAGAAAGCCAACCATCATGCAATTAACATCATCTGACTGAAATATTTAAAAAAAAGGAAGGGAATTAACTATATCAAGATATCTAACTAGGATACTCTTTATTTCATGGTGCAAAGCAGTAAAGCACTCCACTAACTATTATATGGTAGCTAATTCAGGACATAGTCTGCACTGCACCCTTAGTGATCTAGAAAGATATTTAGACTAATACTTGCTCTTGAGATATACAGCATACAGATCCACTGATGAAAATGTTCACTCTTTCATAGTGAGTCAGCTCACTCCAGCGGCTGAGTCAATGTGGTTATTCTATCCCCAAACTTTCAATGGTGATATACATGTCGCACCATATTGCATTGTAAAGAAATTAATTTCACATGTACTCAAAGTTCTGCTTTTCATAGTTACAAGCTATTCTGTCTAGATATAATACACTGTGTCCATTTATATTTCTTTACTATAAATATGCCTTAACTGAAAATGAAATGTTATTATGTTCAAAATTTTGACACCATGCCATTCAATTTGAAACATTTTAAAGTTTTACACTTTAAATTGTCTGAAAGTGAAACGCTTCTCTTTTAGATGCTAAAAGTTTAACAACTGCATTAAAGCTGCAATTATTACACGAATTAACAACCGTAACACGGGGTACACAACTGCGCACAGAAATCGACAGACCAATGACTGAACTGTACTGAGTTAAAAAAAATTATTTAAGGACATTGTTGATGATTTTTGTTTAAATTTATGTCCATGAACGATGACTTTAGAAAATTACAATGTCAACAGTCTTTGAATATTCAGCAGCAAAGGGAAAAATCACAAATTAGAAATCATCAAATGGAGTGTGAAAACCAACGACAGTGGACGGTCTGTACTCTGTTTTGACCTTCCTTTGTCAATAATCTGATTGTGTATTTCAACATAAACCAATATACGCTTTTGAAGAATACTACCAGCATTTTAAATTTTAGGTACACTTTAGATTTTAATTTAAAATGTTGAGATTTAACAAACTAAAGCAGTGTTCCACACAAACACTGAAAATTTCTGTGAAACAGTACAAGTAGTGAAGTACTTGACGTACTAGAAGCTAATGAAACTAAAAAATGTTCAAAGTGTAATCAGTATCCACGACATTTGGACTTTTACGTCTAGACTTCTTTCGTGTTTCAATTTTAATGTTTCCAGACACCAAGCATACTGACTCTAATTAAACACCGTTGATAAGGTATAACAATTCAAAACAGATGTACACATTAATAAAGCGTTAATATAGCAAGCGAAAGTCACAGGTGTACGAACCTAGCGATTTTCCCAAGAAATAACCTTCACCCTTAGTCAGCAGTAAAGGCTATAGGATTATATCCGGCGTTTTGGTTTATTAGGAAAAGGAATTCAAAAGATAATAACAATAATATTTTTTAAAAATTACATTCTTCAATTTTAAAAATATTATGTATGTAAACTGTGTAGAAATAAATATGTAGATAAATAATACCGCAGAAATACTTCGAATTTTGATTGGCTGAAGCTAGCCGTGCGGGCAGATTGAATTTTTGTGCCTGTATGAAATCACATACGAGAGAATTTCTTTAATTTAATAGATATCAGTTATCGATATTAAGATGGCTCAAGTAGAAGATGACAGTCGATGGGACTACGACTGCCCACAGTACATTGATTTTACGATGCCAATGCCATTTAATGACGGTGCAGACCAATTGTTTGGTAAGTAAAATTGTGAGACGGACACTACTCGGTACTCCGTACTCGACTAGAACCTTGTGTAGGAAGAGAGAAACTACAGACACTGAGACAGGTGATTCCGATAGTCTCGAGTCGATGAGAGGAGAGTTTCACTCGACTCTCCTGTTCGGTCCTGTATCTTTTATTCTCTGGCTCAGCTGAAGCAAAGCCGTGCGACTATAAGCATTTAAATGAGACCATAACTTATGTTAGGATGGCTGGCTGATCGAGTAGTTGGAAAGTGAAGAGATGAATACACTTTATACAGGACCGCGGCGCTGATGGCAAACCTTAGACACAGCAGTATTACATACTAGATCTGTATGAAACAGAGAAAGTTCGCGTGTCGGGCAATCGCTGAATCAAAACACACAGCCGCCGCCAACAGAAAGTTTAAAACTAGTTGTTATTCGCCTTAATTTTTTGGGGGTGTAAATTCTTGACACAAAATTCTCACGATTTTTGTTAAGAAAAATATGTTAGAAAATAGAAGTGAAAAAAATTCTGTTTACAAAATAATACATAAACAAGTATGAATAGTTATAATCAGTGAATGTTTAATAGATTTGTATGTGCATTAGAGACTAAAGGAACAGGGAGAAATTGCCAATGACAGCGGACACAAGCTACATAATAGAGTCCGTCCTTACAACAACAGTCATTCTGTATTGCAACTGAAAATACTAATTCCTGTGCTGTCCACTGACCTTGCATTTTTATTTGTAATTATAGTGCTACTGCAAGTGCATTTACAGGCACAAACTTTAGCTTTCTCAGAAGCATTTTGGTGTTCAGATGAAAAAGATCCCATATTTCATTAATAGAAAGTGATAGTGCACAATTTACATACTAAAATTCAAGAATGACAGAGATTTTAAGCCATGCATCACAGTGATGCACAGATTTAACATTTGCCCACATAACATCAGAAGCTGCTTGAGTTGACCCTTGCTTTATACAATATGTCTCTCAGATTTTAGGCTAGAGGGTTATTTTGACACTTGTTTTTAAAACATTGCACTGTGGCAGTTAAATTTGCTGCCGTTATGGCTGATTCAATGAGTGTTGTGATCATCTGATGTCATTTATGCTAGTTTGCAATGGAAAAGGAGTTGGAAACTTCATCAGACTAAGAACAAAGAGGATTATCATCTAAGAGAATGCTTTTTGATACAAAGCTAGTTTTCTAATTCTACACCTAAAACAAAAGTTAATAGTTGTTCTTTTTACACTATAGGTGTGTGCTGTCTCTCACGTGCACGCGTATATGTTTGTGTGTGTGTGCATGGACATATGTTGCAGAGCAAGGACTCATAGGAGAAGGTCCTGCCCCTTGTGTCTCTGCAGTGCATGGTAAGTAGGCGTACACTCAAACATGTGGCTGTGGATTTGAACATAAACATAATAAACGACGGTGTTTTGTGGTGGGCACAATAAATAACTTCTCAGTGTTTGTGACGTCAATTTATATTAAGTTTATCTTCTTATAACTTCCTGCATTAAATTTCTACTCGTCATTACATTTGCATGTAATGTAATGTCATTGCCACCATATGACCTGAAAATGAGTAAATGAATTTTTCAAAATTGAAGGATGGATTTGCATGTTTCGTTTATTAAAATTTACATGACGTTTAACTTAATTCCAATCCATAGTAATGCAGGAAAATAGATTTTCAGCTCTTTGTACATTAAGGAGTGTGTTTGTGTTACTTGTTTTTAGCTGCAGTGAATATTGTCATAAATTGCATTGAATGCAAAGTTTATGAATTTATTCCAAAAAAAATTTGTTTTTATTCCCCATGCCCTATCTCTCATAGCAGCAGCTATGTTGACAACTGAGACCACAAACCAAGTGAAGGACGGAGCAAGACAGGTCGTGGAAGGAGATCCTCAAAAGGAAGAGGCTCAACCACCCAGACAAGTTGAAGGAAAACCAAAAGAGAATTCAGGTATTTCCTTCATTGATCCAAATGGTTTATTTTGGAAATATTACATGAAAATAAAACAAGTGTTCACTGCCAATTCTACTGACAGAAGGGAAAAATATTTGCTATATATCATTGAGACAGCAATGTGCCATATGACTACCACTGTGATATGACAAAACAAAGTAAATTTTATGACCTGTTTTAGGTCCTAGGAGATTTGGGGTGTATCTGTATCACTCGACAAAAGTCCCACTTTTCTGTGGGTAGAATTGAAATATAGATCTAATAGGGAAAAGAACGACCTGCAGACTACAAGATGCCCTTTTGCCCTCCGCTGCAAGTCATTATCCACCCAAACAAATTCACAGAAACAAAAACTTGGGCAAAATTCATGGTGAGGTTCTAGATAACTGAAATACTTTGTTCAACCCATTTACAGGAAATATAATAATATTAATAAAGGCAGTGTTGTCATGGTGACGAGGGGTTTGGTTCTTCCCTAATTGAGGGACTTGGGCAACATCTATTTTTAAAATAAATGCACTAAAAGATAATGCAGCCAGATTTATAATATAGGTGCACTGTAAGATGTTTTTCGTAAAAGATTATATGAATGGCATTCGATGGATGCAATAAAAAAAAGGTAAAACGTGTGTTGTAACACAGACTATGCGAGTGGATGCTAGAGGTATTTTAGTGAGATAAAGGATTTCTAACACCACTTAAGAAATTAAGAGAAGCCTTTATCTTGTTCACACTTTCAAGAAATCAGGATGATTGTTTCAGCAGAAGGTGAAACTGCAGGTAAAAAGGACCGGAAGCCAAGCAATTTGATTTGCTCATTGGAGGAATGGAGACGTCCTGGAAAGCATGCATCAACAGGACCAGAGTATGTATCTCATCTGTGATGAAGCCACAAGTAAAAAATTATTGCAGAATTAGATAGTTCTCTTATGTTTCTTCCTTCTTACTATGTGCCTCATTAGTTACATTTTAGAGTGTCTTAAGAAGTATGTATACAAACCCGATATTAGTTCCAGCAGAATGCCAGAAATTGCCTGTTCATGTGACAGAAGCAGCAAAAACAGGCATCGGCATTGTTGCAACTGCTTTTGGCCTAGGCCTGAATTCTGGACTTTGTAAATGTGGCCAGGAAATTCACTTTTGTAAAAAGATTCAAGAAATTTGTATGTAGTGTTTTCCATGCTTTTATTTTGTTTGTTTCCTGGCTTTCTTGGGTGTGGATGATTTTTTTATTATTTGTTAGATGCAAGAAAATGTTACCAAATCTGTCATAAATTATACCATCTTAGAAACATGCATATGCATCCCTTGCCAAACATGGAAATGCCCCTCGACCTTATCAACATTTTCAGGTTTTAGATTTTTTTTAAGTTGCACCCATGCATAAGTTTTTAAGCTTTAGTATCAAATGTTAAATTGGCACTTTTTTCATTGTGCTTTTGACTTGGTTGTATTTAGATGTCTTGTTCACAGCGAGTCAAGTGATGAGAAGAAACCCCGTAAGAGTGCAGAGAAAGCCATCAGAGAGATCGCAAAGATGGTGGCCCCGAAGGTGGCACTGAAAAGGACCGGGTCCCTCAGACTCCAGAAGAGCAGCTCTGCTTCCTTATTGTGTGATGCCAAGACAAATGAGAAGACAAACTTGGAAATGGAGTCAAAGGCACCATGTAATCATATGAGAGGCTTGTCTGCAGGGCGTACTCGCAGCAACTCGGTAACACAGGTGAAAAAGGAGAATGAAGCACCAAAGGGACAGAAAGTACCTCAACTTGACATGCTGGCAGGCCCACAGTGTTTGAAGTTAGTTTCAAGTGAAAATCTGTTACTCTTCTACTTGTTATGTGTTGCATTTAGTCTCATAACTCATTAACTGTTAAGTGCAACTGTAAGGACATTTCTGGATCCAAACAAATTTCATCTTTACCAAAAATGTGGTCTACAGAAATGATAAAACATTTGCAGTGCATGTGAATGCCTGAGGTTAAACCTGATTGAATGATATTCAATGATGGCGATTGTTCTACACAGAATGATGACGGACAGCACAGGTTCAAAAGTGAAAACCACAGAAGAACTAGAACTGGAACGCATCGAGCAACTTAAGAAGGAGTTAAAGCACAAGCGACGACTGGCCCAAGAGTCCTACAAAAAAGCGATGGCTGGATCCTCACATGCAGTACGACCAGCCCACCTCAGGGAACTGACAGTGCCACAGGAGTTCTACTTTCATACTGATGCTCGGATCAAGACACATGCAAATGAGGAAAAGATCAATGTTGAGGAGAAGGCAGTTGGAGATTTTGTCAAGGCTCTTCGTTCACGTACAGTTGTGTCTCCTGTAGGTTACTTTTAAACATCTTGAGGGGGGGGGGGTCTGTTAGGACTCCATTTATATTTTCATTTATATTAGTCTTTCATATTCTCCAAGACTGTGTTTGTGTGCACGTGCATGCATGTGTATGAGAGAGAGTTGGCTTCATGTTTTAAAGAGGAGCAAGACAACCTTTAATAAAAGCTTTATGGTCTTAAGCTTTGTTCTTCATTTAATGAAATTATTTATTATTTACAATAGACCTAGCATCCATGTAACTTATTTTCAGGAGCCAGCACTGGGGCCGAAGGTGTGCACCCTGCCACAGCCATTCCACCTAACTGAGAAGAAGAGTAAGCAAGAACAGCCTGCGACTGTAACAAAGTTTGAATCCATGGCAGAGAAAATCACAGCATTTCACAAGCGCACACCAGAGAGATTCCATGTTCGTCCACGCAGTGAGTTATTTATTCTTGCCATCTCTGACCCTTCCTTCCCCTCAGACTTCCACCTTTGGCTTTACTAAATGATCCTTTAGGCTGTTGGATGTTTTCATAGGCTTCTGTCCGCTACTAGTGTATTGATAAAATTAATGTTTTTCCCCCACTTTTTGTCAACTACAGAAATGAACAGAAATCCATTTTTGTACGCCTGGAAGGTAGCATCTAGAATGAACAAACCTAAATAAATTGGGTTAGATTAGTTAATGGCTTATATTGTATTATCAGGATTAGAAAATATTTTCAAATTTATAAAGTATCTTTTAGAAGAAACCCTCCGTAGACCTTAAAAATTTTAAGCATTTTTTTTTGGGACCCCACAGGGCTCTAGACAGCCTCTTGACCCCTTCCAAAAGCATATCAAGCAATCCCCACCCCCCACCCCACAAATTCATTGATCCAGCCCGTCAGCATGGCTGCTTGCTGATTGTTGCGCTGCATTAGCACTGAAACAAAAAATAATTACGCATGATAAGTTCCTTCTTATACGCTACTTTACTTTCTACTGCCTGGCACACATTCCCCCTCACCCTGTAGCATCTTAGTATTTCTCGTTAGAATTTCTCGTTCATCTTTGGGGTTCTTGATAATGTATCATCGCTATCTGAAAGAATGCAAATATATTTCCACACATCTGTCCCAGAAAGAACATTTTTCTAACCGATAAACATTTAAGGACAGTCGTTTTTTTGTCAAGGGACTCTTAAAATTCCAAGCAGAGAGTACCCTTAGGTTTGGAGACTGGGGGAAACTCTAGCTGTTAACCCTTGACATTTTGTGTCACCTTGTGAAAGTGCAGGTGAAAGCTGGCTGAAGAATCTTATGAGCAGCTACTTTCACTCATTTCATGAGGAATTCATATGGCTATGTTTTAGGGAATTTTGCATGTCCGAGAAAAATTGGCCAACAGGTGTCGCTGTATTACTACAGAGTTAAAACTAATACAAATACATTTTCTGAAATGATAGGGTTTAGTTTGCTATTAAATGCTAATTCTCAAAATTTTAAGGAATCACTCCCTTTAGTTTGAGACAAGCTTTCAGACACTGACATCCTCAGTGGCCACACAAATTGGAGAAGCATATCACAGAAATGCAGAGTAATGGTTCCACAAATCTTGTATCAAATTTACTATGACAAAATAAGGGTTGGATTGCATGAGGATTCATATCTGCCAGGGACATTCTGGACAAAAGAATGCCCTTAAAGTCTGTTTCTGCTGTGCCTTTTACATGGACCTTGACATGCAACCCAGCCCAGTTCAGAATGAGTCAGATGTTAGGATTACACTCCTTTCCGTCTAACAGGTGTAGAGAAAGCAAAGATGAAGCGTGCACGTTCATCTTCTCCGGCGAAGCTTACCATTCCCCGCACACCCAACCTGCAATGTCGAGATCGCCATCGTCCTGTCAGAGTTGTGTCTCAGAAGGAGCTGGAGGAGATGGAGATCGAAGAGATGAAGAAGTAAGGATGCAAAGGGCTTTTTCTTTCGGGAAATGTCTTTTCACACAGATTTCTGAATGCTGTAGGGACCAGTGAGTGTTCCATATTTGATAATGCTTGGCAACTACTAATTTGTTGAAATGAATGGCAAGTTTTCTCATAGGAGTTTACTTGTAATGAAAGTGAGCAATGATGCTTCAGAAATTTGGTTTGTAACAAGTGATAATGTTAGCTTCATGTGGGTTTTCTGAACAGAAATCAGTTCAAGGCACGACCAGTCAATGAAAAAATCCTAAGCAATTCCAGTTGTGGAGTAAAGAAAGTTCCCACCAAACCACCCACCAAGCCAGAGGAGTTTACATTGTCTTGTAATCAGCGCGGCAAACATGACAGCAAAGTGGAGGAAGAAGAGGCAGAGCATTATGAGTTTCATGCAAAGCCTGTTAACAAAAAGATTTTGGATGGACCAGTGGTAAGTTGATCCTGCACAGTCTTGTTCCCTTGTGTGTGGTCCACTTTTGACTTCAACCATGCGTGCTCTTGTAGAAGGTATAAGTAGGCATATTTTCTGCACCAGATTAGCAGGGATGGGGAAATACGGTGGATGGCTGAATGATTACTGTGTTTGCCTCTGAACCCAAAGGTTCAATACCCATGCGCTGCAGCACGCTTCCCTCAGTGGACCCAGTGAATGGGTATCTGATCAAAAGGTCAGGAAAGAGTAATGCAGGGAGGCAGAGGAGATGAGCATCGCCCTCACCATGCTGGGTCACAGAAAAGTGACGGTCTCAGATACCTTTCACTTAGCCATGCAGTGTGGGTGTATCCTTGTTCTCGTGCTTTGTATTTTTTCTGTTGTGGGACCGTGACTGCGTGATTTTGTCACTCCCCTGCTTTTGTGGTAGGGTTTTGTTAATTACTTAGCTATGCAGCATGAGTTTCTCCCGGCTTCCAGCTTGGACGGGATTACCCGCTGGAATCATTTACACCAGCATCGGTCTGGCGGTCGTCACCGTTTCCTGTTGCCATGGTCACTTCCGTCGATGCTGCTGCTTCGCCACCGCACGCCGTGCCTTACAGTACTGTCTCGATGCCATATCCGGTATTGACAACAGCATCTTTGGCGTCAGTTTCACTGACTTCCGGGTGCTCCTGGTTACCGATGTGCCCATGCGCTCTGGTGGTAGAGTAGTGCAGTGGCTACTCTAGCGGGACCCTGGGGAGGGATGGCCACTGGTTCTATGTAGCGTCCCTTTGGTCTCGCGGTGTTGGGGGGGGGGGGAATTGCTCAGGTACGCTCTCTCTCTCTCCCCCCCCCCCTCCAACCCAGCAGATGTGCTCACCTGCCATGGTGGCAAGAGTAGTGTGGCGGCTACTCAAGTGGGACCCTGGGGAGGGATGGCCACTGGTTCCCCCGGTTCCATGTGGCATCCCTATGGTTGCAGATAGGGGGTGGGGAGGGAGGAAGCGGCTGTAAGACACTCCCTGAAAAGGAATTTCGGTTGTGACGGAGGAAGCGTGGATGCATGTTTTTTCTACACTTCCTAGTGAAGCGATAAGCCATCTGTGTTCCTGCCAGGTCGGGCGGGCTCCAGGTGAACGTGCCTCCACCTTCTGGCCACCCACCCCAACTTCCAGGGGAGTCACACCGGCAACCCCTTTCCCGATCTGCCAGTGGCCATGAGCTTGGCTCCTCTCACACGGTGCATTCCGGGTTGGGTTAGCGATCACCCTCTTCTCTAATGACAAAGAAAGCAAGATATGTCACTGGATGGGGTGGGGGGGGGGAGTTAGTGGCTTACAGCCACTCCCTGGAAGGACTTTCAGTTGTGAAGGAAGAAGCATGGGTGAAACAAGAAGCCTTCTCAGGCGGGTTCAGGGTGAACGTGCCTCCACCTTCTGGCCACCCACCGGAAGTTCCCCTGACTTCCAGGTGTGACTCACACCGACAACCCCCCCCCCCTTCCGGTCCTGCCTGTGCCCTGGAGCATTGGCTCCTCTGACATCGTGCGTTCTGGTTGGGATAACGATCGCCCTCTTACAACAGAGAACCTAAGAATGTGGGAGCCTGCTTCCCTCCCTCTGGCGCGTTGCCCTTCCCCCTTCCGTCTGCCTTCTGACAGAAGTGAACGGGTGGCTCTGGACTTGGAGGTGGCCTCCCTAGTGCAGTCGGCCACGGTGGAGTGGGTTCAACACCCCTCCCACCCCAGTTTTCTTGCCGTCTCCAGCAGTTAGTTGGTGCCCCGTTGGCGAGTGGTCCCTTCACTGCAGGGCAACTGGCGTCATTGGTGGGAACGATGGTGTCGCTTGTTCCACTGCCCCCCTTTGGCTGCTGTTCCTGCGACCCATCCAGTGGACGTGCACTGGTTCCAGCATCAGATGCTTTGCCCCACTGTTCCGGCCATGGACCATCCTGACCTGGCTGTCATCAGGCTTCCCATTGTGCTCCCCCCTCTTTTGAGAAGGGGTGCCCACTTCCTGCACCATGTCGCTTGTAGCTTTTGGTCAGAAGTGGAGGTAAACTTACCCTTCACACTTTGGGCATTGCATGCAGTTTACCTCACCGCATTGTGCTTACTACAGCACACATGGACAATGGATCTCACCAGCCACCTCTTGTTCTTGGTAGACGGTCCTCTTGTCAGTCTAAGCTGGGTGGGTGCGCAGGGAAGCAGCCCTTGCCACCCTCGACGGCTTGGAGTTCAATTGCTTGGCAACACAGCCCTCCTTGCTTCAGTGATATGTGGTATCGCGCTGTTCCCGGTTTGCATTTCCCTTGGGTTTCGACCTGGGACCTTTTTTCTCCTGGTGGCACTCCACTCTCCTGCCTTTAAGTTCTGTGTGCAGCTTCCTTTGCTGCCCTGACTTGAAAACGGTTTTTTAACTCTTTGACACCGTACGCAACAAAGACTGCCCGTTCCATTGGCAAGGCATTTCGGCCGTACGGGCGATATTAAGTCCATGCGCATTATGATTTTTAAAATTTCATCTGCTAATCTTTTAAGGGAAAGAACTCTTACAATCGAAAGCTGATTCATTTCCTCACGAGTTGCTTCCCTTTACTTTGTTTTAAACTGACAATGAGACCGGTTTTCGGCAATAATTTGAAGCGAGTATCAATATGTGCTCTGTCACTTGAGAAATGCTAGATTTACTCTTCAAATTACACGCTGAAGAGCAAAATGACATTGTTTCGCAAATTTACTGTGATAAAGTGGATGAAGATAAGAGCATTTGTGCCTGAAAGACCCAAGAAAGTGATTACGAAGAGAAAAACGTGCGAGCACGCGTAGTAAACAGTAACGAACAGACTGTGTATAAGGAATGGCGAGGACTTTTTGATTTCTTCAACTTCAGTTGTGTTTCCATCAAAGGATTTACAAAATTACGGAACAAGGTCCAAGAAACATGGTAAGAAATGAGTTTTCTTTTATTATTGTAGTTAGATAGCAAGTTTATATAATGTTTTTATTGTTTTGTGGGATTTTTTTTATGAATTTTTGAAAAAAGGCTAAAAATGCCCAGTCCACCAGGACTCTACTCTAGGTAGGATTCTACGTCACGAATGTGTTAAGCCATGAGTGATGTCTGGCCTGTGCGGCTCATGCTTTATGGGAGGAAAACGGACTTCCACAGTGAGCGCGATGGCTCTTGATCTCTTTTTTCTTGGCCAGCTTTCTGGTCATGATTCAGAGCCCTGGTGACTGGTCCCTGACAGTCACTATCTTGCCCTGGTCCATGATCCTGCCTGCTTCTACTCCTGACCTAGTCAGCGGTCTGGACCGAGCTTAGGTGCGCACTGATGTCCTACGTATCCCTGTTACATTTTGCCCCTTTAGAGACACCTATTCCTGCAGATTGGCCGACTGCAAGAGATTCGAACGCCTGTATCTCTCGCTGAGTCTCACCTTTTGTGTGGCTTGCATCCACCATGCCATCTACAAAAAGGTGGGGGGTGTCAGACCCCTCCCAGCTTCAGGTAGCCTGCTGGCGCTCGAAAGATCCTTCTTTCCCTTTGGGATCTATCTTGCTGCCGGGAGGCGTTACTTTGCGGTGGCAGCTGCTGTCACCTAGCACCACTGGTCGACTCTGTCCTGACCCTGGTAAGTTTTTTGTGGTGGTATCACCCACCTCCTTTTTGTGCTAGTCAGCACTTTGGGTCATTGTATGGTATTGTGACAAGAAAATGCAAATTTCTTTTTCTAAATTTGTGTTTATTTCACAGTACTTACCATGACCTATCATAGGCCCAACCTCTTCCCTGGAGGTTTTGGTTCTCTGGCTTGAGAAAGTCAGGGTGACCTGGTCAGTGAGCTGTGCGCATGGGTAACGTGTGGTGTATGCATGCGTGGAAGGGCCTTATCAGGGTTGAATTGGTGGGTATGTTATTTTGGAAGGTGCGTTTAGGGATCACTAATTGAGAATATAGCACTTTGGGGTAAGTATTGTTAAAGAAACACAAATTTAGAAACACATGGTGTGTAGCTGCTGAGTTTTAAACTGATATAGTCACTGTGACATTAATTTGAGGTCTTTGAGTTGATAAATGTGTGCTTGCAGCACTGAAACACTAAGACAGCACCTGGTTTATTTGGTTTCATTTGTTTAAACATGTTAAAATTGCATGCAATAACAGAATTTCATTAGATTTTTCACCCCCTAGGGGAGCATGGTCCAGACCCTTTGGGGTTTGGTTTTCTCTCTCCCATCCCCCCAATTTTCCCCTTGAGCTCTTCCCACCCCTGTGGTTACATATTTAGTTTATGGATGTTGTGTGACTGGATTTTCTTTTGCAATGTGTACTTCCATAAATTCCATGAAAATGAATCCAAGGACATAAGAAGGACACCAGGGTTTCCCCAGCTTTGAAACCCCACTGGACTCCCAGGCACTGTTTAGAAATTCAAGGAGTCCCTTGACAAGAAATAAGAGGCATCCCTACATGTTTTTCTTAAAAAAAAATAAAGAAAGGTGTCCATCCTTTGGATAAACGAGTTGAAATATCTCTGAATTCTTTGACATTTTGTATACTATAATAGATGTCTTATCAGGAACCCTGGACATGTTCAGCTGGTGCCTGTGAATGCTTATCTACTACCTGTAGTGTCATTAACTTGCAAGATTAGTGGAGTTTATAGATTCTGTGTGCTGTTACTCACCAGCAAGAGGTGACTAATTTGATTTAGACTGTGAACATCTTCATACAATGTCTATATATAACTTTTCTTTGGTAATTTTTGAAATTTGTTATTTTTAACTCACAGGGCATAAAGCCAGTACAACCAGCTTTGCCAACTGTTCCGAAGTCCCCAGCATTTGCTCTTAAGAATAGAGTACGTCTCCCCTTGGAGCTTCCTGAAGAGAAAGTGAGAAACTGGATGTCTACTGCATATTGTTTCTCTTACACTACATTCTTTTTATTGGAGTTACTGAAAAGTAATGATTATTGTAACTTGATTGTAAATCTCTCTGATACCCAGACCTGCATTAAACAAAACCTATCAGCAGGCTTGGACACTGAAAACTGTGGAATTTTAGATGTCTCTATTGCGCAAGTTTGTGAACATGACTGGCAAACTTGCAAGGATGTTACTGTGTTTGGCACTTTGGATCTGCCAGGATGCTGTTGTCTTAAGTATGCTTGGTTCTTAAGATCATACAACGTTGAATGTACAAATATCCGATTACAGAACATGAGCTTGTGTTATTGTTAAAAAAGCTGCTGTGGGTGATGTATAGCTGGCGACAAGTGTTAATGATTAGGGTGGGATTATGAGATTGCAACAATAGAGTCCAGCATCCTTGCCACTGCAGTGTGAAATGTTGACACTAGAGTAACTGTTTTTTTCTGTAACTCATTCGCGACGTGTATGGGAAATAAACGATACAGCATAGGCCACGCTTACTAGCGAATACGGGAAATAAACGATGCAACTTTGAAAATTTATTTACGGGGAATCGCTAATCGTCTAAGGTAAAGAACTCCTACATTAGAAAGCTGATTCATTTCTTCACGAGTTGCTTCCCTTATACTGTGTTTAAACCGACAATGAGAACGCTTTTCGGTAATAATTCGAAGAGAGAATCCACGTGTGTTCTGTCACTTGAGAAATGCTAGATTTACTCTTCAAATTACATGCTAAAGCGGAAAATGACAATGTTTTGCAAATTTAATGTGATAAATTGGATGAAGACAAGAGTATTTGTGCCTAAAAGACCCAAGAAAGTGATTACGAAGAGAAAAACGAGCGAGCAGTATCGTTTCAGTATGTGTATAAGTAATGGCGAGGACTTTTTGATTTCTTCAACTTCAGTTGTGTTTCCATCAAAGGATTTTACCAATTATGGAACAAAGTCCAAGAAACACAGTAAGAAATGAGTTTTCTTTATTTATTGTAGTTTTATATCATGTTTAAATAATTTTTGTATTGTTTTGGGGGATTTTTTCATGAATTTTTGAAAATAGGCTAAAAATGCCGTGTCCACGGGGATGCTCGAGGGTAGGATTCTACGTCACGATTGAGTTAAGAGTTCAGTGAGTATGATGGTGGCGCTCGTGCACTGTTATGAAATGATTTTGCAGCCTGATGCAGTCCAGACCATAAAGGCTAAGCCAGCGCCACACTTGGGAATCCCATTCCAGCCCAAACTGCCGCACCAACACACAGTTCCTGAGCCCTTCACAGTGGAACTCCGCAGTAAGGCGATGCTGGCACAGCGAGAAGAAAAGATAAAACAGACCTTGGAAGAGGAGAGACGGGTCCGTTTTTATTCTTGCTTCATGCCTATCTTTAGGATTTGGGAGACTTCATGTTTTCCTGCATGTTAGATCCTTTTTCTCCCTTTAAACTGTGTTCCTTCTGTTTTTAATTGATCTTCGGCATTTGAAAGACAGCAGTTCATAGAGACAACCTAAATCAGTTGTGTCTGAAAGTGAGTCTTGTGCCAGCATTATGGACTGTGAGCCACATTGAGGCTACAACGATTTGGAGAAAAGAGAAGATAGCAAAGTGACCATTAACTTTAAGCCTTCACCTAGGGAGCTGGACAAATGAAGATCTCATTTCTGTGATCTTCTGTGGTTCAGACATCTGAAGTTAAGTGATAAAACTGTGCTAGTGTCATGTGTGAGATCTTAAGGCCATTTATTTTTAGAACCCCTGAACACTCACTAAGTTTCTGACTGTTCTTCTTTTTGCTAAAAGAGGCAGGATTCAGAAGCTTCCTTCGACTTTTTTAAAGTCACGAGGAATTGTATTTGTTGGTAAACTTTAACTGTTATCGCATTGTATGTGTATGTTTCTTAAAATGTGACTGTACTAGGCTCGAGAGTTCCATGCACAGCCCTTGCCAAGTCTGGAACCTGATGAGCTTCCTCCAAAAATGCCCCGCGAGCCAACAAAGCCTGAACCTTTTATGCTAGAGACTGACATGCGAGGCTCTAAGTACTCGCAGGAGAATGAGCAGAAGGTGGGCAACACAAAGGTACATGATGTGCATTCTTACAGCTCAGGTCTGATGGGGCAGCTGCTTTGCTTTTCAGTTTTGGCAGTTGCATAACATGGGTGGTAGTGTCTGCTTGTCCAAATGCACTGACATATGCTGAGCTTCCTGTGAACATTCTTCCCTCAGATCAGTACATCTTACATAATTGCTTAAGCTATATGCAACTTTTAACCATGTTGTGTGCTTTCATATTTTACTTTAACTTTATTCACTTGAGTTAATGTTGCTTTTGCAACCATGCTCAGAAGTGTAAACCTGACTTGCAGCCTGCATGTACATTAATGGCATGTCCCCCCTAACACTTTGCTGCAACTGACAGATCATTTCTTATGCTTATCATTGTGTAGTTAGTGTCCATATGTGAAAAGATATGCAGCAGATGTTTTAGAAGTTTAGTGGAATAGAAAAGCCTGCATTAGATATACCCATGTGTCTTGGTGCTGCCTTAAACTAGCAACTGCACTGTATCTTGAAAGGTGTAACATAAAATAATGGCATGCTGAATGCAGTGGAATCACTGAAGCTTTTGCAACCATTGCTACAACATGTTAGTTGATGTGCTTTATAATGCCTTCAGGTGTCATTCATACACAGTAAGAACAGATCAGAATGGCAGAAATGGTCATAAGCTGCATTCCCTATATCCCTTCTATAACCTTATAGGTCACAGGACTGAGATGAAATAGAGGGGTCAGTGGCTGCAGAATCCATACAGTTTAATCAAATGCTGTAGATTTGAACATTGTTGGAATTCAGTACATCACTGTTTGGGACAAAATCAGACAGCAAATGCATGCTTGGATTACAATAGCTGTCTGCTTGCTGAAACCAAGTGGTGCGCCTCTTCTGGAGTCCCTGTGGCCACTTGGTGAGCCTGCCAAATAGACTCTACATGCTTTTTTGGATTAGGCACATTTCTTTTCTAACCAGCATGCCACAGGTCCTCCCTACCGTTTTAAAATTCAGACACAAGCATTTTACTACAGACTAACAGTGTTCTAGCAGAGCAGAACTTTTTACCGGTAGTATATTAATAATACTATTTTCCAAGTACCATTTTGTGATATGGTGCTTGGAAATATGGCAGATCTGTGCAGGCTGGCAAATGTTGAGTATCATTTAAAAAAAAATTTTTTTTTGTTGCTAGTAAGCTGACTGTGCACCGTAAAAATGTGATGGTATCTGTGCTTATCATCAAGTGTTGGAATTATAGCTTCTTAAATCATGTACTTTGCACCTGGTAACCTTGTGTGAAGTTTTTCTGCACAATCTGATGCACGTAATGGATTGTTATTGCACCCTAATTCTTTATGGCCCACCTGTTTCCTTTAAGGCTCATTGCCGTTATCATTGTGCCTACAGTTGTGCTTAGAGCACTGTCAAAAATATGTAAGTTACACCTTGAAAAAATGCTTGCATCCTGAGCATATTCTTTAGCCTGTGGCAGCACTGCTTTACACAACTTTCCTAATTCATTGATTGTAATAGGGGGTTATGTCCTTCTATAATGCATATAACTGAACAATACATCCCAAAGTTTTCAGATATTGTGCAAATTGCTCTTTTAGAAGGCATAGTTGCTTGCATGCCCATTTGTAAAGGATAGTATAATCCATGAAACTGAGACATGTCTGCCATGATAAATCCTTAGTTTCTGATTCAGCATGAAATGCAAATGAATTATGGTAGTTCAGTAGTTTCTACTGCATGGTTTAACAAACCTAATGAGACACTTTAACTGCATGTTAGACTTATAGACTTGAGCATAGTGGGGTATTTCATTGTCAGTCTAGACTGTTAGACACACCATGTTCAATATTTCAGTTGAAGGAAGAGGAGGAAGAGCTGAAGAAAGCCATGGTATTTAAGGCACAGCCAAATTCCATCATCTACAAGGAGCCCTTTTTGCCAGCCAAATCCACAAAGCCTTTAACAGGTATTCAACTGTACAGATTACCATCACTTATTCTGATATTTGTGCAATGGTGTTTCTAGTGTAAATAACAGAGTATGCATCATATAGTTTAAGCAGATAAAAACAAGGGCATTGAGCCAAGCTGCGAGACATTTGACCAGAGGCAACGTTTCAGAGTATTAGCCTTTGTTTACAACAATTTACAAAACACAACACAAGCAGGTCAGTCAGGGGTGGAATTAAGCAGTTGCCAGTGGCATCTAAAAATCATGGTGGATGACCTCATCCTTCATCCAAACTCATCTGGTTGGCGACCTCAGACTTTGCCCATTTTTCTACTTGGGGCTGATAGGGTTAGGAAGGACTTTGATGGGGCGTTCCAGTAATTGTCTCCCACTTTTGTGACAGTGTGATGTCATAAATGTGTGAATCAGTCACTGGTGTTTGACATCTTCTGGACTTAAGGGTTTGGGCTTTAAAAAGCATTGGTTGTTATTGCTTAATGTCTGATCCCAGTGGATCACTGCAATATGTGTGGGGAGAAAGTGGAATTACAAATCATGTTTGGCAACCCCAAAACTTGTGTGGGGTAGCCCAACTGGCGACTACCTCAGAATTGTTAATTCCAGCCCAGTAAATACGGTAAAATTAAGTGTTCTTATCAAATGTTATTTTTCAGGCTGCAATCACTGTTTATCATATAACTGCTCACTGTCATTGCTTGACTAAGAAAATGCTATTTTGCAGCAGTCTTTTTTGTTTTAAAAAAATCTTTGAAATGTTCCAAATTGCAGAGGTTTCTGATTTTGAGCTGAATTCTGAACGACGAGCGATACAACGCGAAGAATTTGAGCTACGTAAGAAGGAGAGAGAAGCAGAGTTAGAAGGTCAGCGACGACTTCGAGAGCAGCGGCAGAAGGAGGAAGAAGAGGCTGCTATTGCAAAGCTGCGAGCAGAGATGGTCCACCATCCTAATCCCATCCGCCGGTATGCGGCAGTTGTCATCAAGCCCAGTGACAAGCCACTCACAGAAGCTGAATCTCCCCATTTTTCTGATCGCCTCCGGGCAAAAGTGCGTTTGTGATGGGAGACAGCAACATTTTCTCCTGTATTCCCTGTTTCCACTTGTTCATGTTGAAGAATCTCTGTGGTCCCAAAAGTCATGTTTGTACTGACTTTACAGGTGTTCATCAAGATGTTTGGATAATATCCAAACCCTTGCACTACTGGAAAAATTTAACGAGCTGATAGTCATCGCCCCCTTCACAACATTTACAGGTGTATTTTTTAACTCAAGGTCGTGTGTGGCAAGATGTTTTCAGAACATTCATGCTGACGGGCATTTAGATGTGTGCTGTGAAGTACGTATGGGTACATCAGGTATGGAATGACATTTTGATAGGGTGCTAGTGAGTTGCATTCTGTAAATATGCCTCTCTGTCTGCTTAAATGCTGAAAGGTGTGTGGAGGTGTGGCTGTGAACTTGCTATTAACATTATATATGAGTGTATGAAACTGAAAAAGATCGGATGATCGGATAAAATACTGCAAAATATGAAACCTCAACCAGTTTGCTTGCTGCTGTCACATGGCTGTGGTCACAGACATCTAGCTATTAAGGACCACCTACCAACTGCTATGTAATGTTTTGACTTCCATATTATATATTTTGTAAGTATATATTTTGGGTTAAACAATTGTATTAAAAACTTATGTGTTGGGGTCACAGTTTTTCTTGATAGTAAGTGCCAAAAAAGATTTGTTTACTCTTTTGTGGCATTGCATCTAACTTACATACTGCCTTTAACCCCAAGAGGACCCTAAAACTTAAATGACACCAACAAACCCCAAGAGATAATTCTTCAGGAGAAACTGCTCTGTATAGTAGTCGAGCCATGTTTCTCTTACATTTCTAAAGACATGCTTACTGGTTTATGGTCTGGTACTCTATTAAAAAAGAGTTGAACATTTCTGGGAGTGGGGAAAATATGGAGACATAATTACTCTTCCAGAAATTTTTTTTGGGGGGTGGGGGGAGCCTTCAAAGATCTTGGTTTTCTGACTTCCAAAGTTTGTTAGCAGTGTCCTCTTTTTCACACTAGCACACTTGATAACAATCAAGGTAACTTGACTCCATTGACCGTAAGAATATGGAGTCCTACTTCATTACCCATTCTGGCACCATGCCACCCACAGGAGTCAACCTTAAACACTGACTCTCCCCCTCCCTCCTTTTCTCTTCTCTTTTTACTTTTTCTCTCACCTCCCTCCCACTCTCTCTCACACACTGATGCCCCCTTACAAGCGCTTTTCTCTATCTCCTCCGCCCACTCTCCATCCCTTTCCTACCCACCTTGCAATTGGCTGCCCCTCTTACTCACTGTCCCGTGGTCATTTTCCTGCTATCCAGTCCACGCGCCTTATGTGTAGCTAAGTCTCTTTTTTTTTCAGCATTTTTTGTCGTCCTGATGAAGGGGTACTGCCCCAAAACGTAGATTGTCTTTGTCCTAGCTTGGTCCAGTTCCCTTGTTTTAAATTTAATTTGGAGTTTCCACCAAGCGGCAGTCACTTGTTTTTCTTTTATAATCAAATACACTGCTCTTCTCTCACATTTCTTTCATTCTGCACCATGTTAACCAGCCTCAATAAACAAGAAAAGTTGTCTTCTGTTTCAACCAGCAGTTTTACCTTCAATCTGATGCAAGTGGGAACAACTAAAAGTGCATTGTACGTGATTACATTCAAAGTCCTAATCAGAGACTAGTGGCCATATTTTTTGCAGTTGGCTTGTTGAATATTTTGACAAGTGTGTGAGCATGCTTGACATGAACTGCGAGTGTTTGCATAAAGAAAATCAGAATAAACTGTCGTTCTTTTTAGCAGAGCAAAAAGCAATTTGATTTTGGTTTTCAAAGGTATTTATGTCTGTATCATCCGACGTCTGAAATCTTTCAATTTACTTCTGGGTGTTCTGGCTGGCCTTTTCAAAATTTATTGCCAAGTGTCACTCATCAATACCTTTGGTAGTGGTTAGATTTCTTACATGGCCAGTGTCTTTCCCCAAATCTGGTCAGCTATAACCAGAAGCAAGCAACTGTTGCATTGCATTATTGGTCAGACCACGAAATGTTGAAAGCCAGCACGCAACTGGCAAAAAATAAAGTCAATTTTTGTGCTATGCAGATTTCTGTATAATATGTCTTGCACCCATGCAATTGCCCTTTGGGCTGGTGGGTAGGAGTGGCAATGACCCATGTAATTCATGGCATATGGAAATGGCGAGGACGAACTGAATTTGTAGGTTCTACCTAAATTTCTCTTGACATACCACCATTTCCACGGCAGAGTTACAGGAATATGGTTATCCACTCTCTGCCACTGAAGCATTGACTTTAAAAAAACATCAACCAGAAATTTCTCGACTTTTATATAGAGTTCTTTGTTCTTGAGCATGCTACCTTGTTCATTCAGAGGAAGACTTGAGGAAAAATCAGCGCAATTGCTTATCAGGATTACAACTGTTTCATTGTGTACTTGTTGATGCGTTTTATCCTGGATAAACTCCTGGCATATATGGATAATTTCCACAAGGTATTATCGATGACAAGTGCTGCAAATGGCTGTATTAGGCAAGTGTGTGGTGTCAGAACATTTTCAAGACTGTTTTTATTCACTTTAGTTACATAATTCAACAGTCTTCCACACAGCATCAGCAAAAGACTTCTGGTAGGAGAAGCCTTTTTCCACTTAAATTTATCTTTCCACCAACATTTGAATTATGTTTAATCTTTAATAGTTTTTTAGAGGCGTCACGCATTGTAGGACCACATCGAGAAATGAGTTAAATCTACAATGGACATAGACAATACATAGGAATTCATGTTCTTGAGGATGTTTAATGCAATTTACATATTTGCAAGAACTCCAGTACCCTGTGTTGTGTAACTCTGTTATCAAATTTTTCTCTATTCGAAGATGCAATCAATGAAACAAAGTTCTGTCAAATTGAGATCCATACACATGCTTCCAGGATGTGGGGATTTTCCATAGTAATGTACCTTCTGCACTGTCTGGTGACTTCAAAGACCCTTGTCTTTTCTCCTGGAAGTAAAAATAAAATTCAGGGATTCTCTATTCTCTGACTTGGCTATGCCATTGTGAAAAAAAAATATAAATAAAACAAAGTGAGCTAAAATGTAGGGAATATTTAGACCACAAACATGCATGACAGACACAGATCTGAAGCTATGTCTGTTTAGCTACAGATGCACATGCATCTTGGTTAGTGCATAGGTCTGTGTTCCGTTCTTACTGCATTTTTTCATGGTTTTTGTGAATAAAAATCGTACAATAAAAAAATATGTGATTATCAGATAAAGGGCAGAATTGTATCAGCTGATGCTGAGTTAGCTGTGCAGTTGTCATTTTTCCCATAGCCAAGCATTCTGTAGGCCGCACGAATCAGTTTCTGATCGACATGCCCAGACTATGTACTGAAAAATTCAAATCATCATCACTGATCTTTGGGTGGGTGGGGTGGAGGGGGGGGGGGCAGGGGAACCATGTCAGATTGATATCTTCATTTTTCTCTTTCTCTGTGGGTGTTGATGTCTGTTCGGGTGGGATGGAGGAGTAAAGCCAAATTCTGTCAAGTAAACTGCTGTCACTTTGTGTGCTATCTGCACTCCTGGAGTACCCAATACTAAATTCATTCAGAAGCGTCATTTCCATCTGTGTGACCACAACATAAACAACTCTGCTCACATCTGGCCCACTAAACTTGAGCTCAGGAATATGGGGCAAACTGCTTGATGATTGATAAACCATCACATGCTGCTTATGTGGGAATGAGGAAAACAGCAAAAATGCATTCTGCATGCTTTGAAAGACAGCAGCAGACAGCTGTTACATTTACTTGGTGTGAAGTACCTTTAACATAAAGGAAAAAGTCCATGAAAAAAAAGCTGAAATGTTATGAACGTTTCAAATTCCATAGATGCAGGAAGGGTTAACAAGGGCAAGGAACAAATACCTTTGATGAAACTAGGTTCATCCAGCCATTCAGATGATTGGCAAAATCAATAGCATCATGAACATTGTCTCCCTCAGAGCAAAACATCAGCAAAAGTACAACTGCCAAGTCATTCCTGATGAACAGCATGAAAAGAAAAGGCCACAATCTCAGCATATTATGGATTCTTAGGTGTTTCAATCTTGTAAATTGCCTTCTAACCAGTGTTATTTTGCATCGTCAATTCTGTTTCATTTACAAATATCACAATTTTAAACGAACATAAAAATCTTTCAGAATGCAAAGCATATTTGTGGCAGCTACATCTCTGTTCCCCTCCAAAAAATAAAAATGCCAGAACATTTGTACAGGAAGGTTAACTGAAAAAATGATATCTTAAAATACAGAATATCTGTACCAGAGGTTTTAATACTTATTGTTAGGATAAAACCTATAACAAACACTGAAAGGGACCTACAGTGATTCAACAAGTGGTTTAGCAATTCCACTGCCTGGCATGTATAAAGCGCTGTCTGAGTTGATGCTGGAGTCAGCAGCACAGGAGACCTCCATAATGTTTTGAAGACAGGAGCGAGGTTCAAGGTCTCTCCAGCCCAAGGTTTCAGAGAAGAAATTTCCTGCTTTCTCCTTCATTTTCTTGCTCTTCACTATCCTGAATGCAGATCTGCACAAGGAAGAAAAGCATCACTGTATCTGCTTATCTTTTGACCTTTCTGTACAATGGAACTGCACCGTGACTTTAAAGATGAAGCACCTGTGAAGTACATTTGTATTGGTGTCACAGTCTTAGTAACCACTCCAAGTCTGCACCGACAGTTTGAAAGAAATGACATCTAAATTTACATTTTACTCAGTAAAGGCTTTTCTTAACCAGACTAAAATCCAACATTCACTGAACACGGCTGCATCTGGTCTTACGTACAGAGCAATTTTCATCACTCTTTTGATCTGGATGCGTGCATGTGATCAAGCGTTCACCTGGCTGAGCTAACTCTCAAACTTATTAGAAAACATGCAATCCAACTGATAACCTTTGACAGACAACAGGGTTAATTTTATATGGTATTTCTGGTATTTCTCTAATCAACTCAAGTAACTCACTTGATCCAGTTTATTTCGTCTTTTTTCCATATATATATATACAGAAATATGAGTAGTACTCAAAGTAAGGATGTTCTAGTTTGGAAGCGGTAACTTTAAATGGTCAGTGCTTGTTTCTGCTGAGGGGAAAGGAATACATATGCTGCAACAGATAACCACTGCAGTTACAGATGACAGATGTGCTCTTATGTGCTGGAGATTCACTAGCATCAGTTCTCTCGTAGGCATTGGTTGGTGGAAAGATGAGTTTAGTTCTATTACCTTCGGTATGACGCTTTCTGAGCAAAGATAATGACTTCAATCACATTATTTTCTAGGGGAATTCAATATTCCAAACATGAATCTTGTTAAGAAAGATGCAAGATACTGAAAGCTGGATTCTCATGTTTTGACAATGGGTGATGGAAAACCTGAAATGAGGCTGTAGCCAAGTTCAGCATTCCTGTACTGTCTGTAGTTACACTGTGCAACCTTCTGGTGGAGTAGGGTAGCAATATAAGAGCTTGGAAGTGTGTCGAGTGAAGAACAACCAGAAATAGTTACTCATTTCAAATTGTGTTAAAACTATGAAATGGTATTTCCTCCTTTGGTGCTTTTTTAAAATAAAAAGTTTCCAGTAGACAATCTTATGGAAGAGAGCTCTATACAATATGCCTGGGGAAACAAAATGCTTTGCTTACAGCAATCTTATTTTCCAACATTCTGAGATGTACAGAGCTACTTTGTGATGTGTATTACTTCGTTGTTGATATGGGCCAATGACCTTAAAAAAACTGAATAAACTATTATTATTATTTATTAATCTTATAGAAGGGTTAGTGGTGATGCAGTAATGCAAGGGGACTCACTTTCTAAACATCCACATTTCATTTAATCTCTGTTGGAATGGTATGCACGTACCCTTCAAGCTGTTGATCCAATCGCTCATGTGAAAACGTACCACTAATGATGACCACTTGTAAAAATTTTTTGTCTCTAATCCATTCTGACAGACACCTGACAAATGACTTACTTCTGCCCTGCAAAAGATTATTTGCAAACAAATTCTAATCCCATAAATTCTAAAGAAAGAAAAAAAACTGGTATGCAAATTTCATACTTGTAGTTTGAATTTAAATTTTAATGTTTTCTTTATCAGCCACATATTAGTGTTACCACAAAGAATGGTTTCACAAAACCAGCTACTGATGATCTTGTCAGTACAGGAGGTAACACAGTATACAAACTCTTCTCCACAGCACCTAGGCCCACGCCTAAATTTACTCATAGAGTTTGATTTTATTTGTTGATCCTACCTCACAAACACTCTAACTTTTATGACATTTTAATTTAAGTGGATAGTATTCAAAGTCACTACCACCCACATCTGAAATCAAACTGGAGAGAAATTGAATATTTACTTTTAATGATTTTTACCTTGATGAGTGGTGCTCTTTGCTGGACAATCATGATTCTTCTGTCAGCATTCTCATACACTAGTACAAAGAAAACATTTTTTATATAAGATTTATCAACAATTTCATTGTGCTGTTAAAGTTGTAGTGGGAAGAAGGGAACTTGGGGAAATAGTTTTTATGCTGCTCATTAAAATTTGAAGCAACACTTTTGAAGACTGTAGTCTATTAGTATTAGGGTGTCCTGATATGGAATTGCCAATGCTGAATCATGTTTTAAAAACAAACTAAACTTGTTAAAAAAAACTACAGCAAGTTTTAAAATAACATCATAAGACGTGATTAGCTCAACTTGCTAGAACAAAATAACTTTGAAAAAACTAACATAATGCTTGCGATGAGATTAAGAAGAACTGTTACATCATACCACCCAGGCTCACACTCTCCGACGAGAAGGTTCTAAGAGCTTTTTATTTACTACCTTGCTGCTTGGCTGGCCGAGAGTCTACTGCAGGTTACAAAACATCAAAACTGAGTGGCCACAGGTCTAGCGACTTCTTACTATATAGGACCTCTGCTCGTTGTGTTTCTATCCTAGCCCTAGTCGTCTTCTCCCTCCTCTTAACCATTGGGGCGGTGACAGTCGCTAGCCCCAACAAAAGGCATCAAAGGTTTAGCCTTCCCTCCTGGCTCGCAGCTTCGCCTACTTCTAAGGCATTCTCTCTGCGTCTGCCTAAGTCTCTGTGTGTCCTCTGAGTCTCAGAGGTATCTCCCTGAAGGAACCCTCTGTGTGTGTGTGTGTGTCCCCTCTCTCTCTCTCTCTCTCTCCAAAGCCTGTGTCCCCTCTCTCTCTAAAGGCTTGTGTGTCTAAGTCGCTGGCATGGCCTGGTTAAATGCAGGCAATCATGGGCTAGGCATTCTGATTTACGGCACCAGGTGCTGGTCTGCCTGCTGCCTGCTGAACGCTAACTGGACAGACCTACTACGCCCTCTGGGGTTACTTGAGCAGAGCGCTTTTGTCATTAGCCTCGAGTTCCCTGAGTTCTCCGCTCATGCAACTAGCCCCACAGCTGTTAATTGCAGGCGGCTGACTGCCCGCCAGTTATTAAAGGAGCTCGTAAAACTAATGTCCAGTGCAGTGTCGCCGTATCACCTTTCGGACATATCACCCAGCACCTGGCTGGTCTTGGAAGGCTAGCCTTACTAGGCAGCTGCTGCCTCTAGTCACATGAGGGTAGGAGTGTAGGGACAATAGCAATATCGTTACAGAACTAACAAGAGCAAGTGTTAAGTTCATGGTCAACACTCATGGGAGTTTTCTATTGCAAGCACTATAGAAGAACCTGGACAGTTAGAAATGTCAAAAGCAAAGACTGCCCAATGTGTGCATTCTAAGGCTTGGGTATTATTCTGGCTAAAGCTGATGTTGAGGATTTAACAAAATATTTTTGACCAATGTTAAGCTGTTGTACAAAAGAAAGGTTTTTAATGGAAAAATATTTACTTACAATTTGGCAAACCTACTGGTAATGTTACCTACTTTGCCTAGGTCAGCTACTCCAGTAATTTATTACATTGAATCAATGTTTCAAACATTAAACAGTGACCACATGTAGATATTTGTCTGTTTTTTTTCTGAAACCCCTCTGCACTTGATGCAGGATTAGATAGAAGACCATTTAATACCATAGTCTAAAATTCTTGTGGCATTTTAACTCTAATAGTAACTGCATCAATATCTTAACACAATTCTGGAAGAACACAATTTTAATCATCAGCTCACCTTCACAGCATGTGGTTAATCTACAAGATGTGTCCTCTGGATCAGCAAATGGATTGTTGCCTATAGCTGGTGTAATGGCATCATGCATAATGTAGCCTATGTGATCCATACACAATGTGGATATGATTAAATCTGCTGTTAGCTGTCCAACATTTCCAACTGATATCGATGGCTGGAAAACAGTTTGATTGCAATGACATTTAAGCAGTATAAAATTACTTTAGTTTAAATTGTAGCTTTAGCTTGTGCAAAAGCAGAAACAGAAAATACATATTACAATATATATGCCTGTTTGTCTGTGACAAAAAGACTGATCAATGAACTGTGCAAAAAGAACTTGAAGAAAACTGAAAAATCAGCAGCATGATCTTATTGAAAAGTAGAGATGATGCAGCACACTTTCTCCATTACATGTACCCTATAGCATCACAATGAATAGTGAAACACGTATCTGTGCGTAATAATAGGATATGGCATTCTCTGAGATTCTGGTTCCACAGTTGTACATTTCTTTCCTTTAGTTTTTAATGTGTTTGATAAGGTTTTCCACTTCCAGTGAACATATATCACTCATTCGCTGACACATAGAATACTAAACAATAAAACATAGTATCATTTATCCTTATGATTATACAGATCTATCTCACTCATACTGATATCTTATACATAATTTCTAATACTAATAAAGTAATACTAATAGTTATAGTAATAAATATAATTATATAGAAGCATATCCTCCTGCATCGTACGTCAAATGATATACTTAGAAAGCGTTAACACGGAAATCCACCAAATTCCAAAGACATGAATTATACCTGAGTGGGAAGGAACAAAACTCGAAAGCCACTTACAATTATCAGACTGTAATCTTCCCATTTAAAATCCTTGTTAGCGACAGGAATGAACATTATGTCTTTCATAAAAAGCTAGTCCCAGTTTCAGTATTGTTGCGATGACTGGCATATACGAAACGTTTACTTCCCTTGAAGAGAGCTTCCGGCGGACAGGGGTACTCACTCCTGTGAGCCCATTTGTCAACATTTGGCGCGACGTTGTCAGAACTTCATCTGTACATTGGTAATCAATGGTGCAGATTTTCGTGAAAATGTATGGCAGGGTTTTGTTTTGAAGGCCTAGGGGGGTTTGTTATGTTCTCCTTACGACCGACTTAGGTTCTCTTTCAGTAGCTTTTATATAACATTTTTTTCCCGTTTTAGATCTCTCGTCTGCTACCTCTTAGTCTTTTACTAATAAGTAATACTATAGTCTTTATCAATTTTAATATCAGTCTATCACTATCAACTATGACGTGTCGTATGTCGACGATACATTCGTACATACATAAATATACCAGATATTGATTAATATACAGTAATTTTAGTCCTACTGTCGCAAATGTGTCCTTGTTTTAAATGCATCTCCATCTTTAAATTTCTCACATACATCTCGTTATTTCCTTGTCCTAGCCCTGGAGAAACAGGGGACTGCCCAGAATGGGCCATGATAGAGTTACAAGGGGAACTGGAAACGAGACACTCGGTGGCGCTCAGCGGCAAACCTATCGGGGACCTTCATTTTACACTTAAAGTAAGCAGTAGCAGATATTATATAACATCTCATGTTGATTTCAACAGTAGCCAGGTATACCACACAATAACATTACGACTGTTGGGACCGTATTTCAGCTCGATTGGTAAAATTGCTTGGAGTACATGACTGGCCATCAGTGAGGTTAATGTGCTCATGACAATTTAGTCACAAATTAAAAAAAAATCAAAATTGAAAGCATTTTTACCCTCCTGATTATCCATGAATATTATTCATATAAATGTGACAAAGCTCCTAACAGGAAGACTTGGTAATTCCCTAGGTGTTGGACCACCTCGGTGGTCTAGTGGTTAAGGCGTCCGCTTCCAAGGCGGGAGGTCGAGTCATACCTAAGACTTTAAAATTGACAATCTAGTAGCTGCCCTGCCAGACGCCTGGCACAATAGGGAACAGTACTAGGACTGGTTGGCCTGTTGTCAGCATGTGACTGGGTGGGACTGAGGCCCATGTTGCGCCATCAGTCCCACATGTGGCAGCACGTAAACTTTGTCTAAGCAACACCATCCTGATATGCCCCTAGTTTGCGGCTGGACTTCAAGCAACAAATCCCCACACCCCTCCCTAGGTGTTAAGGGCTGACGGCTATTTAAGTTGGGTTTGTGAGACTAGCTATAGGTTAATTACCTGGTGATACATCATCCATCTGTAAATGTGTTGGCCTTTCCAGAGGAAGAAGCAATGAAAAAAAACACAATCAAAACTTTTGGACACTGGATCCAATGTGCATTTTGCATGTCTGGGTTCTTGGCATTTTCTTAACAATTACATTTGTGTTATTTTCACTTTTGCAGGATGTGCCAGTACTTATTATTGGCCACCATATTCTGCATGGAAAAGTCACACAACTGGAAAAGCCACTTGTTGTTTTGACTAAAACTACCTCACATCAGCCAATGGAAGTTGATTGCATTCCTTCAGGACAAGACATGCCACAGTTGCAAACTGAATATCTAGTTAAGGCAGTAATTCGAAAAAAGATCCTTTTTAAGACTCGACCGAAACCAATTATTGCCAATGTTCCAAAGAAACTTTAGCCAAGACTTGTTATTATTTCCTGTATCGGATAAATTGTGGACTGTGTATCACAGTAGTTTGGGTACTGCTTGCCTCTGGTTTCTTTACTGATCGAGACCTGAGTAGGAAAGGTGAAGCGAAACCTGATATTTTTCCTTGGCTGGAAAGGTTTTGCCCCATCAATTTACCTTTCACTGCCAAAGCTGTAACCCATCCATTGATGTTGGTGTCATGGTTTGCAGCTGCTTTTGCAGGCTTTGTGGAGAACTTGACCAGAAAGGGTGTTGCACAGTTGCAACAAGCTGCCTCAACTTCTTGCATGCCAGGGAATAAATCAACATGGCCTGGCTCAGCTGACTGGGATACAGCGTATTGTTCCATTACTGCTGGAAAGTGTATAAATCTGACTGACAGTTGAACTTGATCCTTTTTAAATAAAATTTTTAATGTAGTTTATGTAATATAATATTACTTAAAATGTTGCTACTCCATCCAATGAAATGAAAGTCATTTACAAAAACACGTTGTGTGAGTGTATATGTGTGGGTGCATGTTTAATCATGTGTGGAAAAAATTACGTTTAAATTACCATTAGTGTGCAATTTCAGCTTCTGACTCTTAATTTACTGATGCAAAAAAGTGGGTGGGTGAGGGGTACATTGGAAATATTCTGACCTCTCCAGTGCATATTAGAGTTTAGTCATGAAGTTTACAAAGTAAATCAGAACCTAGCATTTTGTTGCTCTCTTCATAAAACAAGTCGGAGATAATATTTTAATGTTTTATTTACAAATTGAACCACATTTCTTGGTTTTGTTAAAAAAATGAAACTTTTGTTTAAAAATTCAAAACCGTGATTTGGATACTTTTGATAGGCACAAGTCTATTTAAAATAGACTACATGGAATGTAAAAGAATAAGTTCTACTGCACCATCAACAAATGTTCGCAGAAAATATATTTCAAATTTGTACAGTAATAATAAGTAGTAAAGGTGCCTGCTGGTAACCAAATCCAAAGTAGCACCAAAAATTAAAAGGATGCAGTAAACACATTTTTTCCTTCAAAATTTGAGATTGCTTTTGACTTTGTTGTCAATAAAATATTTATGTTGGATCTTCCCAAATACCTTCCCATGTGATCCCGACACTCAAACGATGTGTTAAAGTGGAAATGAAGTGTGACAGGTACATTAGAAACACCAACACCAATTCAATTACATGGTTGCAAACTGCTGGCGGAATCCAAACAACTTTGCCTTATAAATGAAATTCTCTCCTACGGCACATTACCAATCACCTCCCGAAGATGATATGCAATTCCAGATGTGAATCATAAGTAAATGATAAACTCTACCATCAGCTGTGGCATTTTCAGCCTGCTCATATGTTTCGCTGATTTAATGTGGTAATCCAATGCAGACCAGCCTGGGGTGGCAGCATTTCTCACTGGCAAACAACACAATATGCCATACCAGCAACTCATGAATACTGTCTGAACATCGCCAGCATTTTTCCCCATCCATTCCCAACTCCACACATTTTTGATCTCACTTTCATCAAAACGATCGCATCTACTCTCAACATTATCTGTCTTCCTCACCATCTTGAATCTTCAAACTGGTGGCAGGTTGCATCCATTTAAGGACTGTGCTGGCTGGCTATCGAGATGTAAACAAAAACCCATTGACCCCCCCAAAAAATTTGTTCAGATTTTTTTCCTGTGGAAACTTCTCGCAGGGGTGAGGAAATACAAGGTTGTTTCTGAGGAAACTGGTATAAACCAGACATTTTCCACCTCTGAGGTTGGTCAAAATTTTGCATGTCAAATACACGAACACACATACCCTGCACCACACCAGCTGGTAAGAACAACAAGCTGTATTCACAAATGTTCTTGTTCTATCATAACTGATTATCTGCTCTTGCTTGCACTGGATGTCGTGGCGGTGGTTTTGTTGGATGAGGGATTATATTGGGTTCACCATTATCTGTTGGGTCTTTGTCAGGCGGAAGCCACTCCTCCCCTTTCAGTGCAGCCTGCGACAAATCCAGGTAACAAGCACAAAGAATTCATTCTGATTTAGTCTTTTTATTTCTGTAATTTACGAAGTTAATTCTTTGAAATATAATGCAACACACACATACATGCATGCACACAGAGAAAAAGAGAGTACATTTTCTTATTTTGTATTTTTTAACAGATCTACAACTAGAATGTTATCCTGAAGACCTGTAATGTCTGGTCTGATGGGATAAAAGGTATGCACCAGAAAATACACTCAGAACATACTCACCACTAAGTATATCACACTTGTCAGCATGAAGCAAATGCCTCCAAGAAGTGTGGACAGATGGAAACAGCATGCTATACTAAGTCTGTAACATCACATCAATTTTTCTATTTGTTATGACTATGACAAAACTTTTCACATTTTAATGCTGGACTAAGCTAATATTTCAACAATAATGATATCTCCAGAAATCACCTAAATCTCACGGAATTAACAACAAAAGAGAACTATTTCTGAATATATTTTGAATAGAACTCGATTGACTTACAGCAGATGCAGCACAAATCTCACAAAATAGTTTCGAGTTATGAGCCCACCAGTTTTGACAACCACAGTGAAGCAGTGTTGGAATCTGGGGAAAAAAAATCCAACAAACAAAAGTCTGAATTCACAAGAACATGGATAGGGTTGAAACCAAAAACGTACTTGAACCATGATATATCAAATTTCCAAAAACTTACAAAACTGAAAACTCAGGTGTGAAAGCAAGAAAACAACCTGCACTCCGACTGTTTACTTCTTGACACTGAACAACAAACAACAAAAATAATGAAACACTTCTTTGGTAGTGATGTACAAGAGGATAATCTGTAATTCTTCTCCTGGGCTCCAGATTCACACAATGTGCTATAGCTGATTATAGTTTATATAATATTATATATATATTACAGTTTATTAGTCAACTGACTGCAAAAACCATGCACAATAAATTAAAAAATAAAATAAATAGGCCAAAATCTCAAGAAACTGTAATTCTGTCTAATGTGATTTACAAAGAACAGATTTATGTTGTCGAGATGATAGGGTTGTTGTTTTGAGATGTGAATCCTCTGCCCTTTTGTATTAGCTAAAAACATGTGTTACAGTTATGCCATGGTTTAAAAAAGATTAAGAAGTATCCCCTTATCTGTGCAGGTAATTCTGACTGGACTCACCTGCTGTTTCTAGTTCATAAGTTGAATTAAGCTGCACATTGTTTTACCATACTTTAGCAAAACTATGTTTTAAGGTTGTGGACAATTAGACAACCTACTTTCGCTGAACTGTTCTACCAGTCTGTCGCTTGCCTCTGGGATATTCAAGGATTGCTACAATCACAGAGGCTGCTCTAGCATTCGTCAAGGGAACTTCAAACAAACTAAAATAAAATGTACATTATGTGATAGATTTACAATGCTTTAACTTACAACACATGCATGCAGACACTAAAAGGCTGAACAATGCTTCTTTATCAATCTAAGGTAGTGTAATGATGTTTGAGTACGATTAACGAAAATAAAGAATAAACTCTAGCATTCTAACAGTAAGTTTGCAAAACAATAGTAAGATCAAGAAGGAAAAGTATGAACTGATGGTTTTTAAGAATTAACACAAACATATTTTTGACACTCTAAAGTTACTGCAGTGTCTTGGATTATCAGTTAATAAGTATAATAATCATCCAAAATGTTTTTGCACAGTCAGCTATTTTCAGACACCAAAATGCGCCATTACTGCTTTATACCTAAATGCCAGGTTGGAAGTAGAAATATTTTAAGGAGGATGTATAGCTCTTTAGAGGCATGTCAGAAGTAGACATTAGACACAGAAAACTTTCTTCCCTTCTTTTGAGTAAAACTACACGCCATATAATAGTTTAACAAGCGAAGTTGTTTTTAAGGTAAATATATAAAAGTTTGTCTTTTAAAAAATACTAAAGGATACATGGCATAGGCACCAAACTGCCAATACTTGAACTGTCCAGCAACTGCCAGAACACCTCCAAGAAAGACAACTAATAAACAGAAAAATTGTTCAGAACTTCAGAGTCTAGACAGATAAGACATACAACTGATTTTGTAACAACTAACAGGATATGGACGTGTCACAGAGATACTGCAACCTAGATTATTTCTCATTCTGTCACTTGAAATCACTGTTCTAATTAGCTACAGTAGTAACAGTGCGCTGTTCTTGAATGTTAGTTAATGTATAATTTTGTTGGATAGGAAATCGGGCTTTATTGCCCAGGTTTTCGCATAAGATTGAAGATTCCCATACACCAATGAATGAATGATTGAATGAATCTCAGAATCTGGTTGATTTTGTTGTTAGCCTTAACAGCTAAAGATGTTCGTTACGGATATTGGCTAACGAACGCTGAGATGGGTTCCTCCGAAAACACTGCCTGTAATAAGTAATACTTAATATATGTATCTACTGTTTACAATGATTCAATCACAATGCATCCCAATCGACCAATCCAATGATTTATTATGCCATTTATGATAAAATCAGAATATCATGTACCTGCACAGCTGACAAGTGCTTGCTCATTTCCCCACATGGACCACTCTATCTTTCCCATCTCCAATCGACGACCGATTTTACAAATTGTTTCTTAGTGGTGGTATACTAATATCATCATACGCTTTTCCCCAGCACCACACCTCGAGCGAGTAAACCCCCACTTAGATTGTCTCAACCAACATAACAGGCTAGCCGAGCCAACTAAAGAAGTAACCTAGGATGATAGCATGGTTGTTCGCCACAGTTCGCAGGACCCACTATACACGTATTTTTGAAATTGAAGAGTTCAAACAGCAGACGAGCAAAGTATTAGCACAACGGCGTTTGTAATGTCACATTCTTTAAAAGTTTTTGCGCATTGGCACATACAGTTTTCCTCCTCAGTTCAGAGCAATAGCTTTTTCTGCTCATTTTAGTTTGAACAGAACCAACTGCTAATTCTTCAATTTAATTATGGCTGATTTCTAAAACGAGTTATTTTCATTCCAGAAACTAAGGATCAAGATGAACGTTTGGCTGCTTATTCTTGCGGGTGTTCTGGTCCACTTTATTTTGTTTTATTCCATATTTGATATCTACTTCACGTCACCTTTGGTTCATGGAATGACTCCTCATAAGCCCAGGTGATGCAGATTAGACAGTGCATGCAGTTTAATAATAACTGAAGAATATTTAGTGTAATAAATGCTTTTGTATGTTTGATTATGCAAAAATATTTCACAAACAGTGTTTACATACAATACATTGTTTTAAAAGTGGTTTTGTGCTCAAATTTTCAGGATTGTACCACCTGCTAAGAGGCTAGTACTGTTTGTAGCCGATGGTCTTCGCGCAGACAAATTCTATGAGCTGGATAAAGATGGCAACGCCTTGGGTCCTTATTTACGGTATGTGTGCAAACATTAATGACAGGATCATGTTTAATTATTCTTCATTACTTTAAAGAAAAACATGTATTTAAATATTAAAATAATAAAAACAAACTTGGCTGTTTATGGAGAAATGTGTGTGCTTTTGTCTTTATCTAGGTGCATGCCCACATGTATGCTTTTGCATGTGTGCTTATTGAGTTGTACATGTTTATCTATGAGTGAATACATTAGAGTGTGACAGGAAGTGTGAGAGGCAGATCAGCAGAGAGAAAGAGGAAGAAATAAATAGAATGAAGCAGAGTTACAAGAGACATGAATAAACAGACTAGTAAACAAATATATAGTATAGGTATATCTAGTTCTCACATTTAGATGTGGATTTACTCATTTATGTTTTTGTGCATTGGAGTGCACATGGCTTAGAACACATTTTGATTGTTAATGTCATGACTGAGGTCTGAGAATCTGATGTCAGAAAGGTCATGGAGGAGGAAGGAGTGTGGGGTGTATCTCACACGCGTGTGCCGACCGAGTCCAGACCTGGGCATGTTGCTTTGGTTGCTGGCTTCTATGAGGATGTCAGTGCAGTGGCGAAAGGTAAAACCCCCAAACATAACAGTTTTGAATCTTAAGATACAGAGAGCTGGTTAAAAAAGGGAAAAAAAGCTGTTGAGAAATCAGGTCATTTTCTACTCACCAACACTTTCCTCCTGTCCATCGTTCATGCATGACCAGCATCTCTGTCAGCTAAGTGATTTTTATTTGTTATTTATCTGTTTGTGCCATCCTGAAAAAAGGGGGCATGCCCCGAAAAGTGGACTTCCTGTCTAAGTCTTTCTTGGCCAGGTCGCACAATTACCGCAAGCTGCTGGTCATGCCCTGTTAACTCATTCCTGATGGCATAAAAGAGGCCATAACCTCGCCCATATTCTCCATCTTATGTCCCGTGGCTTCCCATGTAGTCTCCATGCATGTTTTAAAAATATTTAGCAAAAAAAGTAAGTGATAAAAACCTAATTTCAACGTCATTTCCTACCTGAAATCTTTCTGGTGTGAATTCTTTGGAAAAAGGTTAATTGAAAAAATATCAGAACTGACTGCTGCAACACGTCGGGTGGCCATTGAAACCGCAAGTTACTTCCCTTTCCAACATGCTGGCTTTTGTTGAGCCCTTTTTAAAAAGTGCCATAAGCTCCTTGTTGGCATGTTGGCTGACATATCAATCATTTGTGGATGTACTGCTCCTGGCATGTCTGGAATGAGTTAATGTTTTGTAAAAAGAAATAGCTAGCTGAACATATCTCAAAATGGCCTCTTTCATATCTTTTGCTCATAAAAGCTCTGAAACATAGAACTGGTGCTTGACTTAAACATGGGGAAGAGTAAAGAAATGGAGCATGATAAATTATGGAGAAATAAGTAAACTATAATATCTTTTCTCAGAAGATACTGTCTGTTTTGGCATGGAGAAGAAAAGCCCTTGACATATTTGTGAGCTAAAAGCATCTGTGCATGATTTGAATTCATCCACGTAAAGTTGCACAACAATAATGTATCAGTGCTCCGGTATCTTCATTGCATCCATTGCTGTTTTTTTTTACTGGTGGAAATTTAAATTGTCTGATGATGATGCTGCATCAGGCTGGAAGGAAAATCCGGTGGAGTTTGACTCGGTTTTCAACAAGAGCCGTTTCACCTGGTCTTGGGGGAGCCCCGACATCTTACCCATGTTTGCAAAAGGTGATTTTTAGCATATGATGCTTATACTCACAACCTCTGATTTCTAAAATATGTCACACATAACTTACAAGTTTTCTAGTATCTTTATTCTGACCCAGATAGGAAAATGTTCCATAGAAAACAGTGCTTAGCTTCTACAAGCTGGATGTATGGAACAGTGGTGACTTTAAATTATGCAGAATACAACTTAAACATTTGCCCTCCTCTCTCCATTATACATTTGATAGACTAGTTTTTGGAAGTATCATTTAGGTTGAATCTTTCATCATCTGTTGATATAAAATAATAATAAGATAAAAGAATAAAACAATTTCTGTTCTCCACCTCACAGCTTACATTTTTATGTTAGTCTTAGGTAAGATCAAGTTTGAATCTTTAATCACCTGTTGAGAGCTGTAAAAAAAATTAGTAAAGTTAGACTGATAAAGTGTATGCCAGTGTTTGTATCTACAGATTACTGAATGTTGTATGGTGTTTTATTCCAGTTTTATTACTACATAGCTTTATAAAATACACTAAAACCTGCCTTTTGAGGACACCCTTCATTCCACCCAAAAGTGTCTGTACATGACAGGTGGCTCTTCATCACAGGTGGCTGTAATTTGCGATCGTGCAGCACAAATTTATACATATTTTTTTTATACAGACCAATCATGAAATGATAGAGGAGAGAAAAAAATAAAGGAAAACTAAAACACTTAACTAGGTAGATTTGTGCACACATTTATTATATTTAAAAAGCACACTTCATTATACTGTGCAAAAAGGCACAACGCAGAACATTTCACATTGTGTCTTTTTTACCAGGACTCCCGCCACCCGTCTGATGTCATGAAATCACCATGGCCCTTTTCAGGTGACATGAGAAGTGCCTTCTTCTGAACACCCCCCCCCAAAAGAAAACAGAATAAGGAGCACACATAAACAAAAGATGTAGTGTTCCTGAAGAATACACAAACACGAAAATGCTCTTATGTACAGTACAAAAATATTGGCTGTGAATGTGGAAAAACTGCCCTAAAGCTAATCCTGTGAATGTTCTGTAGTTAACGGCATGTGTTTCCCAGAACAATAACTGAACAGACTGCTGAAATGGGGTTTAAAAAATATACAGTACATTCTTAAATGAAATGTATTTGCAGTGCATCCTTTACAATTTACAAGGGATTCTTTAAAAATGAATTCTAAGATCGCACATTACAGGGACACATTTTGTCCAGCATGTCATGTGTGAGCAAATGGAAGTGTGCTTGCAGAAAAAAGAATGAAATTGAATAAACTACGCATTTTTAGGTTTAATATTTTTAAAGGATCATATACATTTCAGATCGTATCTTCCCTTATCCCAAATCTTTTGCAATATTGCGCAAAGGCTTTCTGTCTCTTTTTTTTAAAAATTTACATGCTGATCAAGTGTTAGGATTTTTTGTTTTTCCGCAGCTCATTCCATGATCATTTACTGGCTTGAGCTGTAGTGTGTAAAGGCACTCTAAAAAGGAAGATCATGGATATGAATTCTTGGATGAAGTCAAACGTGTAAATCAATGTTTAAAAAAAAGCGGGGTGGGGGGGGAGGAGGAGGTGGAGACCCAAAAATCATGTAAAGTTGTCCCCTTGGGATGGGAGAAGGTCAAGTTTTGTCCTCAAAGTCACTCGCCCTGTCCTCGTTTGGCAGGTGACTGCTGGTCTAAGGTGACTTGGTGCTGGAAAGTAATCCGTGCCGATCATAGGTGTCCCGAGACAGCAGATGGCTGCTTGTTTAGGAGGTCTCACAAGCCAGTTTTAAATACATGCTTGTCATCCTTGGCAGTATGCAGTTTTATTGCATCTGAACGCTTTTGGCTTTTTCTGCTCCTGAGGGTTGTTGGGGTTGATTTTAAAAGACTCTATGGCTGATCTCTCCAGAGTTCATTCCTTATTTATGCAGGCAGAAACAGTTCATGAGTGGGTTTTTAAGAGGCTTTAGTTGATTTTTTTTCCTCCTAGGTGCGAGTGGGGACCATGTGATGATAAACTGTTATCCACCTGAGTTAGAAGACTTTGCAGGTTCTGATATAAAGCAGCTTGACCTGTGGGTCTTTAAGCAAGTGCAGGTGAGTTAATTGTAGACAATTTTCTTTTTTGTGAGGCAGGATTGGGTCCTGTTTTTTTTTCTTCCATGAAAATAATCTTTGCAGCTTGCTTATTTGTTATCAGTTCAGGTGTGATACGTTTTTCTAAGCTAAATGCTATCAGGTTTGTTGTCTCTTGGTGGGGGAGCAAGAGGTTTCTCCAATCCACTCCTAACCTCTGACTTGATTAAGAGGTGCCTTCAAGACAAAGAATTACTAAATTAAAGCAGTAGACTACTCAGAAATTAAGATACTAATTAATCAGCTCTAAAATTACATCATTTTCATTTGACACTTTAATGGTTTTCATAGTAAAGTTGAGATGAAAACTTCCTTTGGACAACAGCTCAGCAGTGATGTAATTTTAAAAGTCTTCCAAATGGCTGATGTGATCATGTGGTAAGCACTATTTTGCTTCATGCAAGTTTCACAAAAATATTGAATTTCCTTTTTTTTGCAGAATTTCTTTGATACTTCAGAAAGTAATGAAACCTTGAAAAGAATACTGCAGGAGGACAAACTTGTGTTCTTCCTTCACTTGCTGGGCACAGACACCATAGGCCATTCCAGCAAACCTAATTCTATGTAAGACTTTCTGGACTTTAGTGCCTACTGCTTTGTGTTTTGTGTAAACATTTCAGAGTTGCCTTATGTTCCAGATTTTTCACATCTGTTTTGTAAATAAGTTTAAAAAAGGACTGTAAGGAAATTCTGGGGCGATTTTAACCATCTAAAACCATCCAGGATGGTGATAATTTTTCTGTGATTTCTGTACAGCCTTCCTTTTTTTTCTGACTTGCCAAAAATATACAAAAAAAAAAAAATAGGGGACAAGAGGCAGTGCTGGTATTCTGGCTTCTTAGAGACAGTATGCTAAGTGACCTTGGAGACCAATCCATGTGATGGTTTCAGGGCATATTGGTAATAATAATTTTATGTTAAACAATAATCTGTGTTTTCTGGCTTATAGCATAAACATTTTCTTCTCTTTGTTTTGGTTTTAGTGAATATTTGCAGAATATCAAATTGGTGGATGCAGGGGTTCAAAAAATTGTTGAGCTTATTGAAAGCTTCTATGGAAATGATAAGAAAACAGCATATGTAGTGACATCAGATCATGGCATGACCAACTGGGGTGGGTGAAATATTTTCTCATCTTTATCATAAACTTTTAAGTTATTTGTAGAATATTTCATTTGCAAACACTTTGCAAGTGTCAAGGAGGCTGTGAATTGTTTTCCATCTTATTATTGGCCTTCATTCTTTTGTTTGTATTTCATTTGCAAAGACATTAATCCAAAAGGAAATTCTGTTTATTTTGTTGTTTAAAATTTAGTAAAGGAAAACATTTTTATGCATTCATTGTTGCTTATTTGCTGTCAAGAAACAAAATTGTCATTCTCACACATAGAGAAACTGAAGCTGATAGAAAGTTTTTGAATAAATGATGGAATGAAGTGATATTCAGGTTGCATATTTACTTCTGGTTTGGACAGATAGAGAAAACTTTTAAAGTAAATTTTTGCTTAGTTTTAGACTGCTGTCTTTTGACATCGGTCACATAAATCTTTTACGTTTTAGGCTCCCATGGAGCAGGTCATCCTCATGAAACATTGACCCCAATAGTGGCATGGGGGTCAGGAGTTCGAGGGCCAAAATTAGCAGACACCTGTGGAAGTTACGCTGATACATTTTGCAGTGGTGAGAATCATTTTCAAAGTAATAGTGGCTTCCACTGTCAACCTTAGAATTTCATGTGATAAAGCACTTTGTATGAGAAGAAGTAATGAGGTGAAAGCTTGCTGGCCTGGCAGCATGATTCGTGATGTCTTACAAGTCAGATATTACACCATGTCATGTTTCCTGATTACACCTCATGTTTGCTCTGTCAGCTGCTTTCTTTAGATAAGAGTGCAGATGCTCGAAATGGGTTTAGAATAGTTGAAATATTTTTTTTTAGTCTGATTTGATTTACAGACTGGCATCTTCAGCATTTAACAAGGACAGATATAAAGCAGGTAATTTATTTCCTTATTACTGTTCTCCTTAAGGTGGGTGCATTTACACATACATAAAGATCAAAGGAAGGCATGCTTGGTAGAATACAGCATGCATACAGATATCTCTATAATGATTGCTTTATTTAGTATGGTTCGTCAGTTTAAGGATAATGCTTAGCCCAAGTCTGAAGTCAAGAACAAGTGTACAGAGAAACATTAAAGTGGACTTTGTTCCTAATATAATAAAGCGAAATTCTTCTTACTAAATGGAAAGGCCTTTGGATGGAATGTGCCACCATGTCACCTACAATCTAATGATATATATTCTGCATTTATTGCTTTTACAATGAATTTTTCCCCCCAGGCAGATGTGGCTCCTTTGATGGCATTCTTGCTAGGCTTACACTTTCCTGTCAACTCTGTTGTAAGTTTTGACTCATACTAATTTACTTTAAACAGATTTGGAATTTTTTTTACTAGTCTTTTCGTCATAGGCTTGAAATAGCAGATAATCATATGATGTTTATGCTGTACTGTTTAAGTGTTGTGACCGCAGCAGCTGCACTTTGATGGCTCTGCAAGTTTTTATATTTACCGAATATTTTGAAAAATGTTAGAAAACTACATAATATCAACAAGTTTTTGTGAAATTAAAAAATTTGGACATAAGATCCAGGGAAATAAGTGCATGCATGAAAGTGTGTGTGTGAGTGTGAGTGTGTGTGTGCATGTGCATGCATGGGTATTAGTGTGTTAGTGAGAGAGTAAGAGCTAGCATGTGTGCATAGCATCTTTCATGATGACAGAGGTTGAAATCTCCTTTTATAGTTAAATATACATGATAATTCATCTTCATCTCAGGGTATTCTGCCCCTGGAATTTTTGAATGCCACAGACTTCGAAAAGGCAGAGGGTTTATATGCCAATGCCCTCCAGATGTTAGGACAATATCAGGTATCTCTAGTTTTTCTTCTGTGGGTATGCACTATTACCCTAAACTTTCAATTAACAGCGTTAGAGAAATATTATCTTGTGTTGCAGACATCGCTCTAGCATGTTGATAGTCTCCCATTTTTCTGGGGGGCTAGGAAAAGGAACCTTTTACTAGAAAAAAAAAGTTATCAGCAAAAAGTTTATCCTGTCTGGGTTTATAATGCCGCAGAGCTCAAAGGAAGGCCTCAGGGTCGCACTGGCATAGCACGCTTCATGTTTAATGGAAGGAGAGTATGTATTTCTTTATTACCTTGCAGAAAGTAGAATGTTCTTGATTGTGCTTTGACAATTCACACTAAAGTTGAATTTCCAAGAACGGAATCTTCTTGAAAGAAAAAACAAAATTATTCCACAGGTTAAAATGGCACAGGTGAAGGACAGAACAATGTCAGCTACTTTCCGCCCATTTGAGTAAGCTTGTTTAGTTCCTTCTTATTATCTAGCAATTGTTTTGAATATGTAATATGCAAGGAACAGAATGATAGTCATGGGTGACATATTGTACGTATGACAAGTGGTCTTCATGGCAGCACAAAGAGAACTGTAATGTATCCAAAAGTAAGAACAGAAATGTGCTCCCGTCAAATAAGGCTTTACGTGTACATAACCCACCTTATGGTGTTGTCTTGGTAGTTTGAGTTTATATCACATTTTTCCTTAAAATATAGCACTAGTTTCATCTGTACAATGGAGTTAACATTTTATTTCATCAATTTAAAACAAGGGAAATCCAGTTCCCTTGTTTTAAATTTAGGAAAGGTTTTTCCTCCAAGCGGCAGTCACCTGTTTTTCTTGTATATTTTATTTCATTTCATTGTTTTTTGTCCAAAACTTATTTTGCAGGGAACTAATACCTTCTAAACAGGTAAGAAATGATTTTAGGTCACTGCAAGTTTAATTTTTAAATGTAATGGCTTAACAATATGAAAGGCAACAGGTTTGATCATTGTTCTTGTCCATCTCAGTCATGTAGGTTCCCAGGGAAGGTAGGAATTTTCCATTTGAGTTACTTCCCCTTTAGAGTTTGGACATTTTGCCATGTTTTAAATGTTCTTTAACAAAGTCTGCAGTGGTTGGTAAGTATAAAAATAACTGTCCAGTATAGTTAGGCACAAGATAGCTCACTTGAAATTTAATTAGAATAAGAAAGACTAATAGCATTTGGAGTGGAGTCAGTGGACATTCTTCCTGTGCCATTAGTTATGAAGAAGCCTTGTATGATCATCTGCTTACTTTTTCAGTACTAGGACCAAACGTAGGTGTCCTTTTGTGATGTAACAAAGGAACTGTGGTCACTGTATGGAAAAAAAGAAGTTAGGGGGGTTGGTTGGGGTGGAGAGAGATCGGGAAAACTATTTGGAATTGGATGTTTGTGATTGCTGACATACATGGAGATGAATAACTTGGTTGCCATATTGGATCATCTGAGTTCATTTTGATTGTAATATTTTGTTTGCTAAGACTTGCATAGATTCACCTGCCCATAGCTAACAATAATGACATTCTTTGCAGGTTGAGCTAACTCACAATATTAGAAACCTCATAAACCAGGGCCACTATCAAGACGCAGTAAGTATAATTTATTGCTTTGGGGAAGATTGTCACATGTTTAAAACTGAGTGTAATGATTGAAACACTTCAGGAGCCATGCCCTTTATCAAGAAGCCCAGAAAAATAGATTACACATTGTATAGGAACAGTCAAAGTACTTTTAGTTTTAATACTTCCGTCAGAAAGATAATGAGTTCTGATTTGGTCTGCCAGAAAGAGAAACAAATAATTTTGAATTGGTCTTTTTAGTTTGACCTGCCTTTTCTCTGCTTAAATCATTCATTTGATTTGAGAAAGGATTTGCAGTCAAAATTACTCTAAGAATCTGTTTGAAAAGTATTCAGATTTGTTTTTGTTTGGGTACTATGCTATTTATCAGTCTAACTGGTTGCCTTCATTTTTAAATGGTTATATGTTTTACTTGGAATCTTTTAAGTGAGAGCAAATAATCAAACAGAAATGAATACATCTTAAACCTAGACTGTCTGTTGCAGATAGCTGAGAGTGCATACTTGATTGAAACTGCACTAAAAGGTCTTCGGTACTTCCAGACTTATGACAGACTGTTTCTAGGGTAAAACATCACTCAGTTCCACTTCTCCCCCACCCCCTCCCCTCCAAAATTACCAGATGATCGATGTCAACAAGAAGGAAAAATGTAATGTAATGGCAATTTGTTTTTAATTCAAATGATATCAAATCATTTTTGTTCTGTGTTGATGCAGAACATTATGATGCCAAACAAAAAAGAGTTTGTATTCATGCCTGAAATCTTGGGCATCATTGCTAGAGTATGCCAAGACAAGGTTCAATTTCCACTGTGTGCTTTGATACATGGTACTCTATAATTAATGTTGAAACGCTGGTGAATAACAGTGTGGACAACTTCATCTCCTTTATCTTATTATATCATTGACAGTAATGTATATAAATTTATTTTACTTATTTCTAGATTCAGCATAGCTGCAAGTTTTGTTGGATGGATGGGTTACATGCTTCATCTCCTGGTTACTGAGCATACAGCCATAGGTCTGAATAAAAATCAAGAAAGACCAACGTATCATGCTTCTAGTTTTTCCACCATCCATTTTGTCTTTGGGACTACTGGAGTTATTGTACTTTTGCTTTTGTATGGTGAGTTTTGCAGTCTTTGTGCTTAGCTTGCTGGATTTGTAATGTACATGCTAGTGTAGATGTGCATGCAGC
>SMGT01008885.1:137554-153262 GCA_004794575.1 Lanistes nyassanus | reverse complement strand
CCCCCCCTCCCGTTCCTGGTTGTTTACCTCGCGCGGCTACATCAAAGCTCTTGATGCTCGACACTACGCGTCGCTAGTTTTCTCCAGCTACGTAATCTTCCCTGAACAACTAACGCACACCTGGTCAGCCTGACACCTTCACGAATCCCACCCTAGAGCCCCAGGGTATGTAACACCTTGCCCCTGGTTTCTAGGGCCAGTACCCCCGATCATAAGTGTAAACAGGGAACTAATCCTGGGCTGGTGATGACGTGAGCGGCTAGATGGCGGCTTGAACAAGGGGATAATAGACCTTAATTAGGCCTGAGAGTCGAGGATGGTTCACACCTGGAATCTATGGTGCAATCTCCTTGACCCACCAGACCCCAACACGTGACAAGCATTATGTGAGAAATGAACCCAAAGAGGTTTTGTATTGCTGGAAAATCTCTTTCTGTCTGGTGGATTATCTTGTCAATAATACATAAAGCTGTGTGTTTCAGTTCAGAGCTTGCCATGGACAAATTACTTCTACTGCCTACTGCCTGTTGTTTTGTGGATGAAATTTGCTGAGGGGTGAGTAGAAAACTACACGGTAGAAGTCACATTTAAGGTACTGAACGCTGCTTGCATAAAGCAGCTCTTACTCTTGGTTTTACCTAATGATGCAGATATGATTATAAAGATGAAATGTGTTCTCTATGCTACCACACCCTACCATTTGCCTCTGCCTGTCTTTGATTTTGGAAGAATGATGTAAACATCTATATCCCTATTAAATCTTATTGCTTCAGTCTCTTGAAATGTTTAAAGATGCCAGGGGTTTTGTTGTTGTTGTTGTTGTTGTTAAAGTGAGCACAAATTGTTCTGTGAACTAAATACCCATGATGATGCATTTTTGTTAGGTCAAATGTTATCTTCATGATAATACAGCAAACAGTGAGAGAGTCCAGCCTATTTCATGTTTCCTCAGCTGTGCTGCTAACTGTGCTGGGACTGGAAATTATGGTGAGTTTTCTATAAAAGTAAACTGTTATTGTCCAATATTGTGCTAATCATTGGATTTTCAACAGCTGTAGTCATGTTGCCATTTTGTTATCTGATATTGTAAGTCACTGGCCTGCTTACAACCATATAGTTCAGTTGCTGCTTTGTGAGCTTAGTAAGCTAGTCACCGGCTAGTTACCCTAATGTGTTGGTCACTATTTTATTACATTAGCTTAGTAATATAATTACTGGTTTCTTAGCTTAGCAAGCCAAGCTCTGGTTTTTAGTTTGGCAAGGTAGTTGCAGATATATATCTATATATTTTAGCATGATAAGCTACTCTCCAGTTTAGCCTGGCCTAGTTTGGGACTGGGATGCATCTTGTCTCCTGGTGTTAGTGTTTGCATCTGTTTAGAGTTAGATGAAGCATTTTAACTATCATTATCATCATCATCATCATCATCATCATCATCATCATGGAAGGATGCTGATATATTATAGCCAGTGTAACAACTTATCTACATATAACATTGTCACTTGCACACCAACTCAACTCAGCATAAAACACAAAGATGGTTGTTTTTCTAAGAAATGAAATGTTATGCACACAGGACAAAAACATTATTGTAAGACAGATTAATGAATACATATGTAAAGTTTACAAAATATGAAAGAGGATTTAAAGTTAGTGACTTAGCTGAAATATATATTCTGTGTCACCAGTTCTTCTCATTCCTTGACACACAGTTGCATGGTTTCTGGTTCTGGTTTTGGTTCATTCCTTTCTTGCAATGTTTAACAGAGTGACTTGATAGTGTTTGTTGTGGAAAATAATGGCTGCTGCATTGCTTTATGCTGCTGGGGTTCAGGTACGCTGGGCAGTAAGCTTCCCACAGAAGGTACTTTTATGTATTCGGTCTTCCGGTCACAGGATCACCCAGCGTAGACAAATTGTTTCTCATTTTAGAAAGTTGAGGGTCTGTTGCACCCAGTCACAGTATGAATCCCTGTATACCAACTAGACAATTTCTCTCAGCTGCCACTGCAGCTCTGGGGACAACTCGACTTCTCTTCAACTAATGTTGAGCTTTAATGTCACCATGCAATTAAAGGATGGACTTTCCTAGATGACTTATCCTCTAGCGAAGTTCCCTTTCCTTTCTGCTCTTTAAATACACCTCTAATTTTCTATTTAAAAAAAACGTAGTTTGTCTCTCCCTCTTTTCCCATTGTTTCTCATCTCAAGTTACTTGGGTTACAGCCAAGTTAATTCAGACCTGCCCCCACTTTCCCCATACATCCCATAAATCTGTTTGCCCTATCATCCTCCCCTGGGCAAGAACTGGCCATGCATACATTACAGATAATCATTTATGCGGTCTTCAGCAGAAAGATTAACGCACTTTCCCTTGCAGGATGCTCATTAAACTAACTGTGCAAGAACCACTTTAATTATTCTATCCTTTACCCATCCTTCCTTTGCCAGGGGACAAAAAATAAACCATATTCGTTACAGCCAGTGACCTCACAAAATATGACTGACAGCTGAGGATCTGCACCTTGAAGCCATAATATCAATAGTACTTGTAACATCCCAGCATATTTCATTTAGGTTGTTTTTGTACCATGGGGATGTATTATCTGTGGTGTTGTCTGAATGAGTTTACTAAAAGCAGCCTTCCAGTGGCTGAATTGATATATGATTTTCTGTTGTATGCCTTGTTCACAACCATATTCAACTTTTTGTCATAACCTATCCTATGAAAATTATCAATCAGTATTCTCAAAATAATATCTACATGGTGTCATTGGAAGCTACTTTATCAAAATCTAATAGTAACAGGCCAAGAGTGCTGGAAGTAGACCTTTCGTAATGTTAGACCATATGATCAACAGGTGATGAGTTTCTTTTACCGAGAATTATTGTCCTTTGGTCTGCTGGCAATGGCTTGCTGGATTTTTACCACACCTGTTTTGAGAACAGCCAAGGTGAGGCTAGTGCAAAGAGATTAGGTGATAATGTTGGTGTAGTTAACTTGATTCTTCCTCAGATGATTGAAACCTTTTGCTCCTTCCTTCTACAGCTTCCATCATTGTTTGTTGTCATTATTTGACAAATTCCAAAGTTTATCATTCATTTGTTCTGAGCAAGATAATTTCTGATAAAATAAAAAGAGAATGAATGATGTTAGGTGAAAGTATTTAAGTGTACTCTGTTATGTTTTCTTGTTCTGTTGTCTATTCCTCCCTCTTTTCCCTACTCAGTACGCATTGATTTATCTTGAGGAATAAACTGGCGGGATTCTAATTTATGTACTTCATTGTTATTAACAGAAAGGTGAATGAAAGAAGGAAAAACGTTGTGTGAGATATGCATGCAAAGAACCTGGAGTTTGTAGTGAATAATGCAAGAGAGACAAGTTGGCCTCCAAAATTATGCCATGACAGTGCAGATTCATTGGTTACTGGAAACAGGAGAAATATCAGTCACCATCCAAAAATTTCTTGTCATGGGAGGGAATTGTGTCTTCCATTTTGTGTCCCCCATTTGTATTCTCATGCCAAATGTAGGTTTAAAATAGACATGTATTGTTCTCTCTCTCTTTCATTTCTTTGAGTGTGCAGATGATTTCTGTTGGATGGATTGGCAGTTGTCTCATGGTCTCCATCTTTCCTCTTATGCCTGTCGTAGGAGGCAATGTAAATTACAGCCTGGTGTAAGTTACTTTTTCAGTCTTACACTTTTGGGGAACAGAGTCAGTTACAATCTGGTTTATGCAGGTTTTTTAAGTCATAATAGGCAATATAAACTATAAATGGTGTAAATTTGCTTTTCAAGATTTATAGGAAACAATGTAACTTACAAACTGGTGTGTTGCCTTTTTCACACTTGTATGGACCAATGTAAATCACAGGCTAGTGTAGCAGCTATTTCATTTCAACAGGTTGTTTTCTGGTATCCTTGCATTTCTGCTGGGGTTCATCCTGATCTGGAGGTGATTTTTGGATTATTTTTCAGCTTTCATTGTTATCATTTATTCTTCTGTTGAGTATGCATGCTTTCACAATGATACAGTTATGCACATTTTTTAACTTGGAGGATAATACTGCACACATAAACAGTGCCCCTCTTCAAACATGTAAAATCTTGAAAGGATGTCCTTTAAGTTTCTTCTTTGGAACTTTCATAACTATCATAACTACACACTTGATTGGCAGATATCAAATGTATCCTGTCATCCTGTAGATAAAAATGATTTACTTCAATCTGGTCGCTGTTATCAGGTTACAGAGCCATGAGAACAAAAACAGAGTGTCAGTCGTGGTGCTGTGTATACAGGTATAAAACAGTTTCATTGATTGGGAGAAAAAAGCTGTTTCATTTGTTATTCTTAACATGGGCTTGATTGTGTGTTGATATTTACCTTTTCATCAGTGGACAGACTTTATGTGGAGCTAGATATTATCACAGGATTTCTGAATGTCATGTTGGAGTGTGGCAGCTTTCTGTAATCCTAAGCAGATTATATATTCAGCGCAGTGGACCTTGGTTGACCTATTAAATGAACTACTGTACCACCTCATTATCTGCCCACATTTAATTTTACAGACCCTGCTGCTCTCCACATGATATAGTGGAATGGTCCTTCCCTTTAGATTATTTTGCTAAGAGTTTTTTAAATATTGCCACTTCATGTGCTCAGCCATTATCCGTAATTAAATCCAATATTGAGCTCACTGTATTTGGTTTTAGTTCTACTTCTTTGCAAGAGAAGTGGAGGACTATATTCTAATTTTACATTGTCTCTTATATTAATAATTAATTATTAATATAATTAACAGTTGTAAAGCATATCCATGACTTCTGTGAATCTGTGAAAGCTGCATGTTGGTGGTCTAAATGTATGTACAGCGACCTCCTTTGCTGGCAGAAAATTGTGAGGGATGGTTAGGGGAAGAGGTAAAACTGTTTTACTTGTTGTGAAATGTTGACAAAGAAATGGAACAACTTTATAGTTGAGTGGTTTTTTAATGGAAGATGCATTTTCTTTAATCATACCTACATCACTGTTGTTTCTCATATCTTTTCTTGCAGCTGATGTTTGTTGCTGTAGCGACAATCATTGTCAAAGCGACCTCAGACAGCATCGCTGACAAATCAGGATTACCCTTCATTATGCAAGTGATGAGTTGGACCATACTAGGTATTTCAATTTTCTGAAAATCAAAGAAGAAAAATTCCCGTGTTTGTGTACGTTCTAAATCAAGAAAATAACAACCCCAACAAAGTACTGGCAGCGCTAGACACAACCGTATGCTGACGTGTGCAATCAGGGGAGCCTACCGTACCCATACACGTAGCAAAGAGAGAGTCGAAAGTAAGGAACGTGGCAGATCTTCAAAAAAAGATCTGCCATCCCTTTCTTTTAAACGACCCTAGTCTTCACACGGCTAGCCCCTGGTGTACCACGTGTGCATACAGCGAATCCCTAATTTTTATCGTCAGCTCGCTCACTAAGCGTAAACTAACAATTGGGATTCGACACAAACACAACATAGGACAATTACATGGAATCCTCAGGGTGCACAATATAATCAAACAAGAACAAATGAGGACAGAGCGCTATAAAATCGTCAAATGACAAATGACAAGAAAATAAATTATTGCTTTAATTTTGGAGAATTTGACCAATAAGACATGGGTTCCTATATATGCATGTCAGGAGACAAAAAAGTGATTACATAAAAAGGATCCAAGTGTCGGTCTTGTGCAACAATTTAAGGTAGATATACTGGTTTCCTTTCACTCGACAGTTGTGTCGCCGTGTCTGCCACTTCTGACCAGCACAGGCTTGGAGGAGCGACTGATTAGCATCAGTTTGGCTTTTGTAGCACCGTACATACTGATGAGTATTGTGTATCCTTCCTTGGACGGCAGACTCTTCTTTTAACCTTCTTGCAGACTGTGCAGCGTCCAAACAACTTTTGACAGTGTGATTAAAAGAAACATTCCTCTGAAGTCTTCCTAAAGATTTTACATTCCTTTGTAACATTCGTCAAATTACATTTTTGACCGGTGTATTCACTCCCAGCATTGATTTTCCTTAACAGAACCAGTGCTATATTTATTAGCGGAAAGGGCAACAGTAAGCTGATTTTATTCTCGTAATTAGTCCTTGACCTCGAGTCAGATATGAGGGTCTCTTTCTGCTGTCACTGACCAGTCTACTGTACTTTTGGCTGCAAGTGGAAGTTGAGCTGTGTAGGAGCCAGCTCCAGGTGTGAATATTCTCTGCGTAAAGTATGCCTTTTTTTTAACCACTAGAAATGTGTAACTGAGAGCATGTACAATCAACTGAGCAACAACACTGAACCCTCTTAGGTTGCCATGTTTATATGCTGCATTGTGCCTTAACTGAGAGTAACTTCATGAAGATTTTTCTTACAGGGGTTTGATAAAATTACATTTAGTCGGACCATGCTGTTGGATGGGAATAGGATTTTTGACAGTGTCAGAAGAAAACTGGAGCTGGCAGATATACGGCGAGCATTCTTTTTTGTATCCTTTGTGAACATGGAGATGAGAAATGACATGCCACACAAGCTTGGCGCTCTGCCTGATCATGAAGAGTCTGAGGACTGGTTGGTTGCTTGCCGCAACTGGGTGCATGTCAGAACGGTCGACCATTGGGGGGATGGGTGGGGGGTCTTTATGCATGAAACACTTATGTCTCAAGTCATTCTGTGTACTCTGACTCTGTGAAAGCTGCAGCCCTTAGTGTCTTATTGTCCTCTTACTTAATCCATAAACAGCTGCAGGTAGTAGTGCATTTTGGTTTGTATCCTTCGGTAACTGGAAAGAAGAAGAGTGTAACTGCATTTATACCAGTGTTCTCTGGTTTTAGACATTGTTGCATGAGAGCATAGATGCATGATAATTTTGGGTAGGAGTATCTGCACAACAGTGATGTCACAGGCTTTTTTTTTTGTGGCATCCATATGCCACAGTACCTGGCTATAGCCAAACTGTCGTAGACAGTGTGGTTTTGTTGACCAAAGACAAAATATTCCATGCTTTTTCTTACCCATTGCACTACATCTTGCTGAAAGTACAATGTCTTAACCCTGTGAAGATTTTTCTCATCATGACTGCCTTTTTTGGGACTGGAAACATTGCAAGCATTAACAGGTAAACTGTCCACATCAATAAGCACAATCTCGGTTCAACATGTTCACTTGAGTATAAATGGTTTGGGCAGTGAACACAGGTCATGATCTTGTACACAGTGATCTCTCTTGCTTGTCAGTGTATCCTTTTAATAACACGATTAGAGTCGGGTCTTGTTATTGCTGAGAGACACATTTTGAATCAAAGTTTTCAACTATATCAATGGATGGAATGTTTTCCATAAACTGCTTTCTTACATTTGTTAGGAATTAAGTTTCATATTCTGCATTCTGATGTTTCAGCTTTGATCCTGTGTCTGTGTACTGCTTTCTCACAGTTTTCAGCCCCTTTGTCATGGGTGGCTTGTTGCTAGTCAAGGTGAGTTGTCTACCCCCCCCCCACCATATCTGCACTTTATGCTAAGCAGAGTTTATATCCAGCATTTCATTATTGTGACTAATGCTATAGCTAGGAAAATGGTTTGAGTTAGAAATGGGTACTTTTAGCTTATTTGACTAGAGGAGCCAGATGACTGAATGGTTAGAGGGCAGGCTTCAAAATCCAAAGGTGTAGCCACAGGCTGGTTTGATATCCATGTACTGCGGTACACTTCACCAGTTCGTTAGCTGTGAACGGGTATCCGACTCATGCATCAGGGAAGGTAAGGTAGGGAGAAGAGATCGGCACCACCTTCATGATGCCGGGGCACAGAAAAGATGCCGGGCACTGAAAACGAACCCACTTCCCTACAACCTAGCAACTAGTCACGGGACATCCTTTAGCTGTAGTCTAACAAGATTCTAGTTAGCCTTGTTGGCTGTAGGCATGTCAGTTCTAAGTCACCTATGCATGCTTCCTCCTTTCAGCATGCTTGTTGGTGTGTCACCTTGACCCGCAGGCAAATGGGGGCAGAACTATTATAGTTTTTTATACTGCCCTCCAAGGTCATCTGAGAGCTCATGCCCCGTTCCTTACAACTGCTAAAAAGTTTAGTAAAAGTTTAAAATGGGTACTTCTATTGTGCCGCTGTCATGACTGCTGATGGCAAGATGGTGGCTATCTCATACAAGCAGTCCAGGGACGAGTTAAAAGTATCCATTTATAACTTTTTTCATGGTCTCATCAGTCTAGGGATGACCTAAAGGTCCCCATTTCTAACCCTCTTAATGCATCGAGACTAAGAAAGTGTTGGCAAGAAGTGAAATAGGTGTGCAAATAATGTTGCAGGTTTTAATTCCATTTGTGGTGGTGTCGTGTGGGCTGTGTGCAGTGCAGGTGGTGACATGCATCCCCCTGCGAGCCCTTATCATACTAGTCCTTCTCATGTCAGACTTCATGGGGCTGGTCAGTACTTGTGCACATGCAGTGTGTGACCCCTCTATTTGACTAATAAATGTATGCAGTTATTTATGTACATCAAGAGTTTGTTCCCAAAATAAAGATAAGATGACAAAAAAGAAGGGTAATGACTGTGTAGAAATGAAATATACAGGGGTGAAAGTGAACAGGTCTGTATAAACAAATGAAACTTATTTTTCAACCTATTGCAATTCAAGAAAATGTTTCAATCAAAAATCTGGACTATTCTGGATAGACTTTCACCTCTGGATATGTTTTTGAAGTAGTCATATGACTAGTAATTGCTGTGATTTGCCCTTCTCGAAGCAAACACTGTATTTGCACCCCCTCCCCCCCACCCAACAGTAAAACTAGAATGTTCTCCTGTTTGGTCTTGGAAGAAGGTGGATACAAAATCACTTTTTCTTCTCAACAGCACTTCTTTTTCTTTGTACGAGACTATGGCAGCTGGCTGGAGATTGGAACTTCCATCAGCCACTACATCATAGTCATGACAACAACGGTCTTCAGCATGCTGTTCATGGGGCTCTCACAAGTCCTGACCAGTGCAACGCTTGTGGCACCTGATGGCAAACTTCATGTGAAGTAGACATGAATACTGGATAGTCTTTTGTAGAACTATTCACAAAGAATATTTTTTTCATCCTGCAGTTGGAGCTTTTGCATTTTTTTTATTAAAACAAAGAAAAACGCTAAAGCAGTGAGTGTTGAGCATTGATGCTATTTGTTGCAGCTGTTGCAAGGTAGAATTTCCTGCCACTTTCAAATTGATTGGCAGGATCTGAGGATGGGTATTTTTTGGTCTAAAATCTTACCTTCCCATATGCAGGCACATACTCTTTTACATAAACACACATGGACATTTTGTAGTCATTATCTTGGAAGCCAATCCGCTTTTACTGTACGTTAACTTTGCTACTGGGCGGTGGAAAGGCAAGAATATAATTTCGTTTTTTGTAATGGAACAGAGACAGCAGCGGTCCCTCATGGGACAGTGCTGGGACCAGCCATTATGTAGTCTATGCTAGGAAACTGAATGACTAAATCACATTTTATGTGGGCATAAACAGCATCTTTCCCTTTTGTCAGCAGTGTAATACTACCATTTTATGCACAATTGTTCAAGAGAATTTAAAAAACAATTCCTGCAAAATAACATCCACTCATTCTTCAGTCCATGAACACATCTGCAGTTCTATCTATTTTTAGGTGGTTCCATACAATTTCCATCTGGATATTTTTCCCTGAAGAGTCGCACAATGTCTGGATCCTTCAAACACACTCCTTCCAGCTGATTGCCAAGGGTGATCCTAGGAAAACAGAATGTTGGCTCAGTTCTCTCATCTCTGTAAAAAAAAATCTACAACTCTCTTTATAGAAATGTACAGCTGTCAAACAGGAGCAAAATTTAGCATCTACTGTACAAAAGTAAAATGTGACCTGCACCAGACTGTATTTCTAAGCAACCACAGACCACTTTGATATATCTATGTGTATAGATGATATGTCTAACACCACCAACAAGAAGTAAACAATTTATTGTAAAGTGAAGAAATGTATGTACCAGTTAGGTTGAACATTGTGTGGTCGCCCAAATAACTCCACTTTTCGTGTCCCTGGTGACAACCGCTCTATGATACCATAGATCTCATCAGGTTTGTGGCTGGTGGCCCTCACCTGTGGAAGCAAATCACTAACAGTACAAATGCTTTCAAAATTCCAGATTTCTTGCCAGAAACATTAGGCAACATAATGAGAGATCATAATCTCGTTTTGTGTCAGCTTTCTGAATGAACAGCCACCTACATTCACAAACTTTTCATGCACACACTCACACACAGATTGGCAAACATTACCTCAGCAACTATAACATCGCAGTCAAGTCCTTTATTTACACCCTTAGGATTTCCTTTGACTCCAACCTGTTTTAAAAAAAATAAAAAATAAGACTACAGCTTGTAGCTTCTATAATCATAACTTCTTTAAAATCCATTTCGTAAGTCTACAAACACTATGCTTTATTATCATGAGCATACTTTCATCAAAACAGACCGCCCCTCCTCCTCTACACACACACAGAGAAATCTTCATTGAAAATTACACTTATCTATATTGCGTTGTTGCAAGAAGCAACATATTGCTGTCAATTTCATGCTACTTGATATGAGGAGTTCAAAGTCCCAGGATTACATACTCTCTCCCACTTGCACACCTATGCACATACATGCACACAATTTATAAATTAAAAAAAAAGGGCAGCAAGTTCTTACAAGGCAGTGTTCTTTGCCATGGTTCAACCAATGACCGGTTCGACCAGTGCGAATAATTCTTTGTAGCTGGTTTGTTTTTACCCAGATGATTTCATCACACCGTTTATACCTAGAAGATTACACGTCACAAATAAATACTGCACCATGCACTAAATTTCATCTTAGTGACTTGACTAACACCAACTAAATCATTTATTTTAGTGAACTATGATCATTTGTACATGCAGCTACAATCTGGTGATGGCACAGAAGCAAAAACTACTGCTCAAGGAAAAATGTATGTCTGGGAGCATTGACGTTGGATGAAAAATTAGTAAATCTTTGGCAGATGAAGAGTTCACACGTACAAAGGAAATCAACCAACCTACCCCCAAAGTTCCAGACATTCACGACCAAGTTCCATTGCCCTGGAAAAAGACCACATGGCAAAATTAACAAGCACTGCATCCCAACAAGTATATGAATTGTTTTCTTTGTGCAGAAGTTACAAATTTCATTATCTTTCAGAGATGTAGCACACCTGCAAATTCATTCTGTCTTTCCATCTGAGCAATGGACTCCAAACATTTCAGGTCAGCAGTAGGTGTTGGTCTGAATTAGATATAATGAAATCCAATTCATTTGACCAAAGACTCCACCCAAACTCCACTCCCATTATTCGGAATGCTATGATTCTCAATTACATACTAGAAAAATAAATTTTGGTTGCTCTAAATTTATGTTTCTTTAGCAATACTTACCATGACCCAAAATGCTAATATCTCAATTAGCGGTCTGTAACTGCACCTTCCAAACAAAAATGCAACCCTGGTAAGGCCCCTCCTCGCATGCGGGGTGCACTCTGGGTCATGGAACAGTATTGTGACAAGAAAAAAAAAATAGCTGGAGGCATCATGAAACAACTCACCTGCCAGTAACCCAGAGGAAGATGAAGCCTTCATCCTGTAAAGCTGGAATATCAAGCCGTCTCATTTCATCATCACCCATGGTGCCGTATGGAAGTTCCATGTGAATATCCCAAGGTGGGTCAGCCATCACTACAGCACATTTGCCCAGAGTGGTCATATCGAAGAAGCGCAAGTCGCACTGAATCCACTGGTATGCACAACATGTTTTGTAAATACAATGTGAATCCATGTGACTTTTGTTTGCTTTTCAAACAAAATTGTCAGAACTGTTATCTTAAGAATGTTGAAACAGAATGACATCACACGAATAACAGGAAGGACACTGCATGAGAAAAAAGCAAAAGAGATAAATGTACCCACCTGAGGGGGGAACATATGAATGGAATTATCTCCCATGCCAGCCTCTGGCAGTTTCTTGGTTATGCCCTGCTCCTTCTTTGGCAGCGAGGCCTCGTTTGCTGAGCCTGTCTCTATCTCATAGTGAACATACTGAGCAAGCATGCACAATCATGCATGTTCATACACATGGATACACACACGTGCACACACACACACACAGTGCTTTGCTGCTATTTATTTGATTTTCCTGCAGATGTACAGGACACCAAGAACATCTTTCATGTTTATGACATTACATCACCTGCCTAGCAACAGATGCCAAAGAATTGTCAAAGAAAGCATGAATCAGTTCACCTAAAAGTAAAACATTCACTTGATGTCAGTGCTTTTATTTACCTTACAGGTATCCATGTGAAAGCAAGTGTTCAGGAAGGAACAATCCCCGAGGGATTCTGAAACGGAAAGCAAACAATTGTATGCAATGGCCTTTTCCCAATCACCTGTCACTTGTGAAAGGCACCAAGGGTGCGTGAAAAGGAAATAAAAACAACACAGTTTATGTAGAGGTCTATAGGAGACGATGCATGTTTTTAACAGGTGGAAAAATAAGAAACAGCAGAATGAAACAGAAAGGTGAGAAACAAAGAAGCCTGCAAAACAAAGACATGAAACCAAGACAGAAAGAACAGATTCAACACCTGAAAAAACCTAATGAGGAAAACACAAACTAGATATGCTCACCATCTGTGTGTTTCTGAATAATTTTCTTGAAGTGAAGCTTGTTGCAAACCACTCCTGTCTGGTGAGAAAATTTGAGACATTCCTCTTTAACGCCGTATGGACAAAACTCTTTCAGTTGAGCGCCTGGGAAGAAAGCCAAATCATGGGCACCAATCAGCAGTGAACATTAATGCCACGGTAATGGAGGCAGCATGTAAACATCAAGGCCAGATTTATGTGAGGAAAGTGACTTAGTGGCAGAGCCTTGCTACAACACAGCTATTTCCATCCCTATTAATATGTGCTGACCACACTAAGACTAAGAGAGTGGATGAGTATTGCTGGATTGTCTGTTTTCATTTAGCTCTAGGGTAGGGACTTTTCAGCCCCAAACAGGTTAATATAGCACTCAGCTTTAGCTCATGGGCGAGCATAACGTGATTCCTGCATTTAATGCCAGAATAGATAACGTGTAGCCACCTCTACTCTACTTTTAAAATCTCATGAAAACTATGTAAATAAACAGCAAAATGTTAATCATCAAATTTCATCAAAATACATGTCCATGTAGCCTACAGTACAGATGGTCTAAATACCCATCAAAATACATGTACATGTAGTCTACAGTACAGACGGTCTAAATAACCATCTAAATACATGTACATGTAGTCTACAGTACGGATGGTCTAACTAACCATGGCTCACCTCCTGGAGTTTTAAACTTTTCCACCAGATACCTCTCCTGCGAAAAGAAATAGAACGAAGGTACAACATCATGTCTACATCTGCATCATATTAAAAATAAACAAAACAAAACCAAGAATGTAGTAGGATTTGATATCTCATGTATCAAAGACACTTCTCATCTCAGCACCTCCCTGTATTCAGCCCCTGACGGACATCATTGTTAACTTTGCTCACCATTTGCTCTGCATGGTTTAATGTCTTGTTAGTGTAAATTGTAACGGTTTAAGTGTAATGTTGCTTAGCGCAATCTTTGCTTTTTTATCCTACTGTGGGTTTTTTCTTTGCTTATAGATTTGCGTATGTTTTTTTGTTTTATCGCTTGTTGTAAAATGCTCATTCTGTTGATGCTGCTATATATGTCTCCATTTATCATTTACCATTATCTGGACTTTTGGCACATGATGCTGTGGCAATTCTCCTGCAGGTACCAGTCTGTTAGAATTACCTTTGCAATGGGCCTGTGACTCTGAGGAACTCACCTTTGCCGTGGGTTTACTAAGCAGCTGCTGTATCTCCTCATTAACCTTCTTCTCTTCCCTCTCCCTGGCTGACTGTGTGGACAGCAGACTCTAAAAGCAAACATTAGTGCTTGGTCAGCAAAACAAACCAACCAAACCAAACCAACGCTCCAAATCCAATGCAGCCACTATTTCTTGGAGCCATCATTGTAGGCATAGAATGTGACTGAAGCAAGTAAGCTTTCCTTAAAAACATATTTTCCCTTTGCTTGTAGCAGCATGGAAGTCATCATAAATATACCCACCTCAATGTCATTCACATCCCCAGTCCTCGCTATCTTTGAAAATGGCTGTGGTTCCACATCACCATCGCTGCAATGTTTTAGAAAAAGATAATTTTTGTCCAAAAATACATAGTCCCATTGAGCTAAGACCCCTCATATGCAACCCTCTGCCTTATACGACCCAATTTTCAATGACCGATCATTTTTTCTATGTCTGCCTACCAATATATGACTCCGTTCTAACACGACAAACAAGTGGCAATCCACATGTTTATACCTCCTTGTTGCTAAAACTGGCAGCCTATAATTGTATCAGGCTAGCTCCCTTTTCACATAAAATCAATCATATATAATGGTCTCATCATTTCCAGATGTATGCAACTCTCAAATGGGCTATTTCCATCCTGTTATGATGATGGAAAAGTTTGTTGTTGATTTGAACAAAGCCTTCAATGGACATGGTTTGGACACAAAAGGGGTAAAGAATATTCCTCAGAAAATATTCAGAACCTTTGTGTGTGCGGAAAGGCATATTGTTCTTTGCTTAGGATTGAAATTGCGCATGCCTAGCCAGCTTGAGGCACTTGAGAAATGTAGGAAGCTCCAAGCACAAAAACAAATGGAGTTTTATTGTTAAAAATCACTTTTTAAAAAAAATCTCAGATGGTCAGTTAATGCACCACAGGTTACAGCGAAGAGGAGGGGGGGGGGGAATTGGTGCTTAACGTCCAGCCGCAAACTATGTGCATATCAGGACGGTGTTGCTTAGACAGAGTTTACGTGATGCCACACATGGGACTGATGGCGCAACATGGGCCTCAGTCCCACCCAGTCACATTACACTGGCACCGGGCCAACCAGTCCTAGTACTGTTCCCTGTAGTGCCAGGCGTCTGGCAGGGCAGCTACTAGTTTGCCAATTTTTAAGTCTTACGTATGACTCGGCCAGGATGCGAACCACCGACTTCCCGCCTCAGAAACGGACGCCTTAACCACTAGACCACCGAGGCGGTCTACAGCAAAGAGGAAAAAGTCAAATTTGTGCATGGATTTTTGCATTGGGTGGGTGGTGGGGATGAGGTCCTATGAAAGTCCACAAATTTAGACATGAACAGATACTATCAGACATCATTTGAGTTTATATAACAGTTTGGAAAAACGCAAAACCAAAACACACTTTTACAAGAATATGATGCACAGTGTATCCAAAATTTACACTTATAGAAAATTTAAAAGTATGGTTGAAATATCATCATCTGGTCTTTTTCAGTCAATTTTTGGTCTAAACATAAATTAAGGGTATAGAAGCATTTGATCTACTAAAAGAGCAAATTGGGGATAAATTAACCTGAAAAAAAATGTAAGAAGTCATTATATAGACCTTGAATTATTTCAACTCATGTCTGCACCATGTTTGGAAACAGCAATGATTTGAGCGAGCTGATGCTGACAATTTGGCAGTGCCTTCAAAGTTTTGCAGGGATATTAA
>SMGT01008885.1:123018-137415 GCA_004794575.1 Lanistes nyassanus | reverse complement strand
TTAATATCCCTGCAAAACTTTGAAGGCACTGCCAAATTGTCAGCATCAGCTCGCTCAAATCATTGCTAAAATTTAAAACAAGGGAACTGGACCAAGCTAAGACCAGACAAAGACAAAGACAATCTACATGTTTCGGGGCACTACCCCTTCATCAGGACGACACAAAAACGACGAAAAAACGACAACAACGAAAACAGAAGAAAAAGACTTAGCTTCAGTAGATGTGGCGCATAGGCTGGACAGCAGGAAAATGACTAAGGGACAGTGAGTAAACGGGGTTAAAAAGAGGGGCAGCCAATCGCCAGGTGGGTAGGAAAGGGTAGGGGTGGAGAGAGAAGCATGAGTAAGGGGGGTGTCAGTGTGGGAGAGAAGGAGGTGAGAGAAAAGAAATAAGAGAGAGAGAGAGAGAGAGGAGGGGTAAAGAGAAAAAGAGGAAGGTGGAGGGTCAGTGCTTGAGGTTGAGTCCAGTGGGTGCCATGGTACCGAAATGGGTAATGAAGTAGGATTCCATATTCCATTTTTTCGTCGGTTTTGTGTCGTCCTGATGAAGGGGTAGTGCCCCGAAACATGTAGATTGTCTTTGTCTTTGTCTGGTCTTAGCTTGGTCCAGTTCCCTTGTTTTAAATTTTAGCAATGATTTGAGCGAGCTGATGCTGACAATTTGGCAGTGCCTTCAAAGTTTTGCAGGGATATTAATGCTTATAAAAGTGCACTCTGGGGTTACATTAAACTTTAAATCAAATGAAATCATTCTTGAATTATTGAAGAGAGTTTGAATTACTTAAGCCTGTTTCTGCTCAGTATTTTGAAATAGGGATGATTGACCAGAAACAAGCACAATGACATTTGACTATTTTCAGACGTATGTTCATACTTTTTGTAACTAATTGTCAATTTAAGAGATATTAAGCATCCAGTACTTAAAAGTGCATGCTGGTAGTACATTTTCCTATAATATGTGTGCTTGTCTGCTCGTGTCTACATGGACTTTCAGAGGAGTGGGGAAAAATTTTCAAAAATTGTCTTTTTTCTTTACAAATTTTATACCTTTTAAATTATGTTCATGCAAAATGATAAAATTATTACTAGTGATTGCTTCAAACAGCTGCAAATAGGTGGGTTAGTTTATTTTAAATGTGTACACTATGTGTAAGCCCACCTGCAGTTTTTATGTCGGTTCTCCCTCTCATAAGACCCCCCTCTTGGAAGACCGATTTCTGGAAGTTTTTGGAAAGTTTTATAAAAGAGGATCTACTGTACTCTCAATCTCCCATGATGGATTTAAAGTATACAACAGTTGACTTCAAGGTCGGTCTTTCTTTAAAAAAAAAAAACCCACACAAAATGACAGACAAAATTTCTTCTAGAATATTTTAAGTAGACTCCTCTGCTTCATTTTACTCTGCATGGGCCACTGAAACTATACTCATGTAGTTTTCACTGACTTTGTGCTATAATGAAGTTCAGTGAGGCCCCTTATGTATTGAATAAAATATACGACAAAACAAATCTGCAACTTACTCATCCCGTCCACGTTTTCGAGAGGACTGGCCTGACTTTTCATCTAGAAGTGCTTCAAGCTGTTTTTAAGAGAGAAAAAACCATGTACATCAATGAAAAATAACTTTGGCATACTATTATATCTTATCTATTAATCTGAAAGAAGACATGCAACGCAGCTGATGGCTGTAAAAACAGTAAGCTATTCAGCTTGCGATGTCCCCTCCCCCAATCCCTGAACCTCCAGTAATAATAATCCCTAGGTTAGTGGGTGCCACTCACAGACAATCAAATCAGATAAATGAGGTGCGGGATGAACAGAAGTTATTACGTTTGGGAGACTTTCACAAAATCCCGAGATACTGTTGCTAATAAAACAAGCTAAAGATATGACTCGTAAGTCAAGGAAACAGACATGCAAGCCCAGTTCTCACTGAGATAAGTCAACTTCAGAGGCATGACACCATAAGAGACATACTTCACCTTGGAAATGTCTAGGGAGTTGACAGTCAGCCGAGTCTTTCCATCAACGTCTTTTGAAATGATGCTGCAAGAAACACAAAAGTTATATTTACTTTCATGCAGCATAGTCTTGTCTCTTATCGAAGTTTTTAATGAGACAATATATATTCATGGAGACTGAGAAATGACAGCTTCCAAATTAAACTCTCAAGATAGCATGTCTATATTTTGTTTTCACAAAAAGATTCTTCGGCGTTCTGCTAAAATTATTTGGCTCCTCAGTCCAGAGAATGCTATATTTTACTGTTGGTGTAAGACCAATGCACAGAATAAACCCTGATCTAATTGTCACTGACACAGATGGTTGTGGGTTTGAATCTCATGTCTGGCACATACACTCTGGATGTGGTGCCATCAAGGATTCCCTCTGGGTTACCTGCCCAGTCCTCTTCTCTCAACACCTGTCAGCACTGAATTCCCCTGCTGACACTCTCTCCTCACTCCCATGACTCGCACTGACACATTTTGTGATCTGTGTTCTTGGCCATACTAGGAGTTTCTGACATTTAACAAAATACTGTTATCTACCTAGGTTAATTTGCTTCCTACTATGATGTGCACTTCATTTAAATTATGGAGAATGAAAACATGTTACAAAATATAAAATACAACTTGTTAATTGATGAAATTGGTTAATCCAATTATCCAAGTGTGTCCACAATTGAATCTTTGCATGTAGGAAACACAGTCGCTATGCCTTGATTTAGAATCAGCATTCCAGAATTTCTTGATCTCCCTGAGATTCACTTTCTGAGTTATCCACAACGTTTGAAGACTAAGGAGCATACTTTTAACATTACCAGCTATCCATTATTACCCATTATATCATCTGTATTTCAACATTAGCTTCTTGAATTCCTGCCAGTATTGTAAACAAAAATATGACCATGCAATTTAGATCCTAAAAAATCCAACTGTTTAGAGAGTGCCACACACACACACGTACACACATGAATAAGATGACACCAACACACTCATACGGTTTTTCATTTGACCAGTTGCTTATGTAAAGCTTTTTTTTCAACAGCACACATGTATACTGTTTGATATAAAAAAATGTGACAACCTAGCAAGCTATCTGAGTGCAAGGAATTAAAAAATTCAGTAACTGCCCGGCTATTTTTTCTGATTAGCTCACACTTACAGTCTTCTGCTAAGACTAGGAGTATGCAGTAGAAGGCTGAAATGTGTATAGAAATTAGAAATTTTGTGTACACAAGTGAACATTTACAATGTGCTAAGTATCTGCACATCCAAAGGAATGATCCAAGAATAATTAATATTATGACTTAAGCAACACTCATAATTGAACTCTCAAATGCTGATGATTTTTGGATATTTGCCTCCAGATGCTGACATGGTCTTGGAAGACTACCAAGGTAAACATGTTTGGTTTCCTGAAAGAATTCCTTAGCATCTATGCCACTTGATTGAACATTACACATACATATGGACATCAGCCAGCAAACAAGTGTCTCTGCACATGTGTCTACACTCCACAATGCTGAACACACAGCAAATGCAAGATCAACTTTGAGAAGCAAAAAACAACCGTACCTAATTAGTGACTGGGCTGCCAATTTCCTGAGCAGAACTTCGATGATGGACAGCTCCACTTTCCTGCCGAGAGTTCGTGAGGTGTGTTCAGCAATGATGCTGGCCTCTGATGGAATGTCAAGGCTAATGTCACACAGCACAAGCAACAGTTTCTTCTCAACCTCAGGATCCACCTTGACTGGCTCCACGAAGGCCGACTTCGGGGAGGCTATGGACTGGACTGATGAAGAACTGTGCACCAAAGCTGATGAGGCGGCATGGGTCGCTGAGCTTGATGACGCTTCTGTTAGACAGAGATAATGAAATTCACTAGGAATGGGATGCTATGTTCATTCTGGGGCAGCCCTGCGTGCTATTTTCGCTTTATATCTGAAAATGTCGCATTGTTGTCTTAGCTGTGGTCCACTGATTTTTGATCCAACGGGCTAATGGTCTGATTATGAATGCAGTCTCGTTACTTCATAGCATATTAGAACATTCAGTATACGTCAAGTCTTACGGTTTTCCAGTAGAGTTAATTGTTAGGTTTAATCACAGTGCACTAGTCGCTACAGCATACAAATGTTCTGCCCGATGAAATTAAAAACAGTTCCTTACGTTTCGACAACTGTATTTCTACCCGACAACTCCTTGCTTAGAAAATCAGTCGATCGCGCTGCTCTAAACTTTAAATTAGGCAAGCATAACTTGTACGTCGACTTGATATTGTTGTCTAGTGTACGACTGGGTTCGTCACTTTTTCTTGCTTACCCAATGTTGTGGATGAGCCAGAGTTTGAGAGACCAGACGGCAAAGAAGCGACAGCACTGCCTGCAAGAGGACCCCCCTGAAGTTCTGCTGCCAAGCCTTCTCTTTCCTTTTTCCTCTGCAAAAGCTTCGCCCGTAGGCTATTTTGCTTGTTTTTTAAAGCCTGGATATCGCTCCATGTGTCTGACATTTTCAAGCTGAGAAAAAAAAAACGAAAGCTGCAAAAAGATGATTACTTTAGCAGTCGTGACTCCAAAATATTTAGCACGAAAGTGTGTAGCGTATAACCTCAAACAAACTACAAAGCCTCAGTGGGCCGCCATTTTTAAGGGAGATATTGGTTCGTAAGAAAGGTAATGTCAATAATTTAACAAAAATCTTAATAAATATACTTAATAAACACAAATAAAACTAATACTATTAAATTAAGAATAAAATGTTAAGGGTCTTTTGTTTTAATAGGGTATAAAGAAAGTCTAATTGTTCCATCAGGCACTTTAGTTGCTCCCTTAAAAAAAAACCCACAGTGGCCAAAGAAAGTATAGAATATAATAATAAAGGCGAGCATACTTCGCAGATCCCAAGTGGTCTAGTGGTTAGGATTTCGCGCTCTCACCGCGACGGCCGGGGTTCGATTCCCCGCTTGGGAACGATTTTTTTTCTTTTAATATTATTTTCCTTATTCATATTCCAGAGCAAACACCTTCTGACAGGTACAGGTAAGTACCTTCGCAGCTTGAATGGAAGAAAAGGAAACGGCTAAAAAAAAAGAAAAAGAAAAAAGAAGGCCGGTATTCTGGTGCTGTGGGCAGCAGATTGAGGCAATATCCAAAGTGTTTATCTATTTACTCTTAAATTATTAATAGCGAAGGCGCAGTACTATACATACTTTACGTGCAAATAACTCTGGGGAGAGGGAGCAGGGTTTTTCACCCTGCTGTCAGTGAATTGCTGTAACAACATATACTCTCAACAGTTATCGAAGATCGAGATTTGTGACTGTACCTTTTGAATGGTTCATACATGCATAGTTTGTACGAGGAGGTAACCTGGTGATAGAAAAGCTTTAATTTTTAAACTGATATGAAATCAATAATTGTATGTGCATGATTTCGATTACACTGAGTGATACAGCAAGGTGTTCGATCCCCTGCTTGATATATTACATGTACATAAGTGGCTACCAAGCCAGCTGGGGAGGCAAATCAATGGCCTAGCGGTAAGAAAGCAGCCATCCGGAGACAAAAGACTTGGTTCGACACCCGTGAGCCGCAGCACACTTTACCAGTTCACCAGCTGGTATACCTAGTCAGGGCAGATGATGCAGAGAGGGAAAGGAAATGGGCACCCCGTTACGATGTTGGCCCACAGAAAACTGGGGGCCTCATACACTCCACTGTCCTCACACACTCCACTGTCCTCATACACTCCACTGTCCTATACACTCCACTGTCCTATACACTCCACTGTCCTATAGGACCTATAAAAAAGGGGCGGGGTATGCATGGGACAACCTTTATACAACCGGACTTTTCTCCTCTACTTTCTATAGAATAGTAATTGAACTCTTATTTGTTTGAAAAGAAATCTTTATAATTAAAATAAATTAGCGATTCTTTATACATTAAGAAGGCGTCGATTCTTTTTGAATGCAGTGCGTGCGTGCGTGCACGTGTGTGTGTTTGATTCGACACCTTGCTGAAAAGTCTGTTATCGCAGTATAACGCTCATATATGTTCAAAAGTCATGGCTCGAGAAGAAAGTTGAACAAGTCTGGTTCCTTCCCCTGTGTTCTCTCTGCTGAATTAACCCCCAGGATCACGTCTCAATTTTGACTTCAGGACGCCTCTTTTGCCTCCTCTTGTCCAGGAAAGCCATGCATAACAGGATGGCCCAGCTCATCTCAACCTACCCCCCCTCCCCATAAGTTACTCCCCTGCGTGTCTGGAGGGGACAGATCGCCACGTCAACGCGGACTGACAGAGAGCTGCTCGGTCAAAGGTGTTGTGGGTAAGGGCTGCAGATAAGGACAACTGCTTAGAGTTTGAAGGATTGCATGCCCCACTTGCCAACTCGTGCGACTGTGGTAAGGGGTTTCAATCAATTTTCTATTTTTTAGAGGACTTATGATCGAGCATCTTTTCTGATGTTGCACCATTAACTACTAACAATTCTGTCTATCGCTTTAAGAGGAATACTAATATGTCATGCTACACTGTCTGGGAGCAACTAGTTAATGCAGCAATGACTAGTAGTACAGACTAATTACTGCAAAAGCTTGTACAGAACTTGGGATCTATGTATCAAGACGTACAGCTGTTGATTCATGAATGCAGTTAACTTTAGCCGTGTCAGTATTCAGCTTGGTTCAGCTCCCGTCTTGTTACCATATTCAGTGGATTAGGTAATAACCAATACTTCACTATGCAGTGTTACAATGACAGTAACAGTCACAGCTATATTATCAGGTTGAAAATTATGTTCTCTCGAATTTCGGTTTGATTTGGAAAAAAACTTTTAAAAAGCATACACCTCTATTTTACCTATAGCTACACAACTCACCCGAAATTTTGCATAAATTGTAAAACCGAACTGTCTGTCAATATATTACAGTCCAATGCGTCAAATATCGGTCAAACTTTGACCTTCTTAGCTGTTGGTCAACTTTTAGTATTTGTCAGTCAATGTGCCACTTTATGCATTGTACAGTTTGGACTGGTGCATATTTCGTATGCAGTGAGGTCGCCGGTCAATGTAGCCCTACAGTCTGCATGTACTATTCTTAGTGTTGCCTCATTTTCAGGTCAATTCAGCTTCTTCGCGCTAATTGTGAGCGGGCCAAAATACAACATTCTTAGTGATATTTGACTTTCGGAAAAGAGTTAACACAAAAAGGGGTACATGAATTTCCACCACAGTGTAATTCGTGTAATACCCCGCAGGGCTCCAGGCAACAGACTAAAAGTGCCATGATCGACTTTCTGTTTTAATTCTAAAGGCTATATTAGCCCCATATTATCATTAAATAGAGTATTTCAAAGTATAGAGAAAGTTTCATTGCGGTCTGCATGCAGTGTGTCTTCTCACCAGCTGTCAGGAGGAAAAGTGTCCCCATACATGGTATTTTAGTCCTTGGTTTCTAATCAGCGACGAAAGCTGGGAAAAATTCCTTCCAGTCATAAAGGCATTTTGTTGAGATTTGTTCTGTCGACTTTTATTCAAAACTTACACTTCGTGACTCGCACTCCACCAAGTCGTCTCTTGTCAAGCCGAACTTGGAAGCTCAAACAGATCGAAATTGCTACTTGACATGCACTCACCAGCACCACCCAATAAAATTGAGTAAAACACATTTGGAAGTCTACGTCAATATATCTGAGAAAGAATATTCTTTTTCTTTCTTTCTTTCTTTCTTTTGTCCACCGGTTAAATTGATAAAACTTGAAAGTGCGTTTGTGGAATGCACAAAACTGCCAGTTTTCCTCCTGTTCGAGGCAATTTAAAGAGTATTTTCAACGCAGGTAAATTTTGCACACCAAATATCCGGGTTTCAGATCATGCTTTCAATTCAAACCGTTTTCAAAGCGACTTTAATAATAAACATTAATGTCCAGCCATCTATTTCAGAAAACAAGTTTTGTTCATTACGTTAGTGCTGGATGTTTTAATTGAGACAGAATTAACATCTGATTAAAGACAAAATTAAAAACCAGAAAGTACCTTTGAATAGTTACGAAACGCAGCTTTTGCTTTCGTATCTACATAGCACGCTTGCTGTATTACACTCCTTTGGAAAGAGGACATAAAAAAATTCTTTGCCAGTGACAGAACCTACACGGAAATCAGGGCTTGACTCATCAATCATGGATTTTATTAGCGCTACTAACCAGTGAGTTCTGTTACAAGAAAGTGGTTTGAAAGGTCGACAAACTGTGTGTTAAAATGGAGCAACAGAAATGATAAAGTTCGTGAGGCACAGTAAAGACAACTAGCCCCATCACAGTAAGAAGGAGATTTTGGTGGATCAAATCGAAAGTAAGAAAAACGATTCAAGGAAGGAAGGTAGAATCCTTCATTTGACTGGTCAGCGGTCTCCATCTACAACGTGATTTGGTCGTGCAGCTGCTGCAAGAAGGGAGCAGGGACCGATGTCAAATATAGCACAGAAAACGATCGATCTTCGGATGAGGAGAACACAACAAACGAAGAGGTTTTCACACATATATATATATATAAAAAATAGCACTCGCACCCACTCGAGCTCACATAGCCCCTCTCTCTCCCCTTTTCCCTCCTCCTTGCTATTCCTGCATCATTTTCTTACCTTATCATGCCAAATGCCACATTAATTGGGAGGAGGAGGGAAAGGCATGAACTACGATAAACACCTGATTATAGATTTATCTTTCCTCCGTTAATACTGAAAACAGCGCATTTTTAACCTTGTGCAAAGATAAGTACAGTGTTATTGTTATTATACTGGTCATCAACTTCGAAACGTCTAGACGAAAACCAGACAATTTTTCAAGAGGTGTTTAGGGGTAGTAAGTTTTACTTTGATTTTATAGTCACCAGAAACTGCGGGGAGCATGCACATAACTGCTTTCAAAGGGTTGGTGCCTAAGGAGGTCAAGGACATTTTTTGATTTTTTTGATCTGTCAATCTGTCACCAATAAGGTATACAAACTAGATCCCATTTGATGATCCCATTATACATGGGATGTTTTTTGAGGCAGCAACATCCCATTACACAGCAAAACCTGTATGTAGCGACTAGAGACCCCTTCAACCGGCGGACTTCTTAGCGATACGAACACTTGAGCATGGCACCGACCAATTTTCAACACAAACCGAGCTTAAACGGCCGTCCACACTGTCTAATGCAAACCGCGGACAGTGATTTTCGGTCCAGATTGCACGCTCTACCGTCCACAGCGGACAAGGTCCCTCCAGACCCTAGTCTGCGGCTCTAACCACAGAGCTATGGAGGTCCTGTTTGCAAGACACGGTCTGCCCCACAGCTATTTCCTTGGCCACGTCACGATCATGCCAACGGAGGATTTTATGACGAGGGTGATGAAAACGATGATAATGATGATTCCATCACCGCCCGTGTCATATCAACAAAGGGAGCCTTGGGACTCGCTGAGTTGCTGATCACTCTAGCAGCACACTCAGGACGTATAGCGACTTTCTCTCGGCAGCCATGTCCGCGAAGACTGCATTAGAAGTCATGGACATTTCAATTAGACAAGAGGGAACAATCCCATATTTCCGACATTTTCTTTGCTTGCAAAAACCACACAAGGCCATCTCAGACCTCAATTATTGTTATTGCTGATTGAATAAAGTTGATTATTCCACCATGTTGTCTATGTTTTGCCTTTTTTTACTTATACATATTGTATACTGTAGTCTAGTGTTTAGTGTTGTATGATCACTTAAAGACATGGTCTGCAGACCCTCTCTCAGATGAGCGGCCACGTGTCTTAAAGTTAGAGGCACACTTTTAGGTGGTCACAAGGGTGTCCGCTGCAAACAGGTTTTGCTGTAGTATATACTCAGCTAGCTCCAGCCACGTGTAAAGAAATACAGTGCCTTAATTTATGCACCTGCACTGTGTAGCTCTTACATGTACATTCTCACTTACGTTCTTCTTTTTGAATCATTTAAATCGCAAATTAACGCGCTTCGTCCGAACTGACGGATATTCTGCCTGGAAATAAACGTCGCGCCGGGTCCTTTGCTACCTAGTCATGAACAATTAAATGCAGCCCGACTTCCGCGTACACGCTGCGCTGCTTCCCGCTAAAGGGCGTTGTGGAGAACAGACGAGGCCATGGATTTTTGTTTTTTGAAGTATTGAGCATATTTCGCATCCATCTTGATGGATCAGTGTGCATTCTTTGGGGTAGTGGGGTGGGTGGGCGTGCGGCAGGAAGTCTGTGTACGTTTACCAGTGCAGTATTTCATTAAAATCTTTCTTGCTTATTTAATCAAGACAGCTGGAATGAATACATTTAGTAGGAGGAAGTGGGTTGGAGAGAAGGAAGGGATGGAAGGGAGACAGGAAGAGAGAAATACAATTGTAACTGTTGTTTTTAAACTATCTATCCGTTTCCTAATAAACATACTTTAGAAATTAGCTGTTGGATTTCTGTTCCCGAAATACTGCGTTTAATCAAAATGAATTGAAAAGTTATTAACCGACCACCCTTTTAGATTCTCTCTGATCTGTTCCTGGGTTATCCATTTTGCCAATAAAAACGCAGGCTGATTTCTTAAATCATGAAGTTCGTAGTTCCACGTACGTGTATCTGCTCCCTTAGCCCGTACAAAGCAGGTATGTCTCATTTCTTTCAGATCCACTTAATCACAAAGTGACAGTAACGGCCGAAATAGTAACATGCCATATCAGTAAGCCTGCTGGAGCCTGGAGGCTAAAGGAAAAGATGCTTTGTAAGGGAAGCTCGAGAAGTGCTATGGGGGTCCGTCCACGTGTGTATCACGTGGTGAGCAAATTTGTGGGTGGCGCTCTGCTGGCAATCCTACACGCTGCTCCACACGGTGTTTTCAGCATGTTGGAAGCATGCAAATTTCTTGTGTTTTCAATTGCGAATGTCAAAGAAATGAGTTCTTCGAACTCCCATAGAGTTATGCTGTGCATACAGTGTCTAGACAGCTTCTTGTGACACCAAAAGTCACGCCGGCTTGACGTGGTGGTGGTTGGTTAGCTCAGTTGGTAGAGCTGCGGACGGAAGGTTGCTGGTTCGAAATCCAGGTGTGGCAAAGGATTATTTCCTGGCGTTGGACATTGTCCAAACTCCATTAGGCCTTCTCCGCACATTACATTGCCTGTACGCACTGGCCATCTGACTGCTGCTATCAGTCTGGTGATTCTTTAATTCAGTGCATAGCTTAGTAATAGGACCCCATTACCCCCCCCCCCCCCCACCATAGTGCGAAATCACCGCGAGGTGGAAGTACTGTCCCTTTAAATAACCAACCAAACGGGCTTGACACAGCATTCGCTGCCCTGTATGCCGCATGTCAGGCCGGCTTGACGAACTGTTTGACGATTTGCGGGGAATGGCTTATGGTCTAAGGTAAAGAACTCTTACATTCGAAAGCTCAATCATTTCTGTATGAGTTACTTCCCTTATACTGACCTGTCACTTGAGAAATGCTAGATTTACTCTTCAAATTACAAATTACAAACTGATGAGGAAAATGACATTGTTTTGCAAATTTTCTTTGATAAAGTGGATGAATACAAGAGCATTTGTGCCTGAAAAACCCAAGAGAGTGATTACGAAGAGAAAAACGAGCGATCACGTGGTGTAAACAGCATCGAAAAGACTGTTTGACGAATCATGAGGACTTTTTGATTACTTCGACTTCAGTTGTGTTGCTATCAAAGGATTTATAAATTACGTGTGATGGGGGCAGCCATCACGGAGACGGTTTTGGCCATCACGCTCACAGCCACAGCGCCGGGGCGGTATGGGTCGAGTACTGCTAGCGACACGTGGCTGTGACGCACTGTCATCTTATAGCGTGCTGTGCTAGGCTCACTCTCTTTAAACGTTTCTATATCCTTCTAGGATAGTTGCAGATACTAAGAACTAACATATTCGGATTCTACTCGATACACTCTTTCGGTAGATATTAAACTCACCCAACGTCTTAATAGATTAGGTTAGTTTGTAGGCATATTTCTTACCTTTATCTATTCACATTAGCCAGTTTAACTGCCTTTTAACGTAATTATCTTTATTTCCTTCTCACTCTGCTTAACTTTCCTTAACACTAACAGGAAGAGCAAAGCGCACTCTAGTCACTGTATATTTTCATGTCCTTGTAGGTATATTCTTTCACTTTTTATTCTAAATGTTGTAAGAAACACAAAATGAGCTATCCACCTCACTTCCACCCGCCAGCTTCTGTCGTCGCTGGCATGGCTCCGTTGTGGCTCGCTCCCACCCGGTAAAAGCGGGGTGCGTGCCGGACAAAGCAGAGTCCCGAAGTAGGGTGAAGCAGGAGGAGGACGAGGGAAAAGATGTAGCAAAACAGTAAAGTGCAGTAAACTGTGGGATGGCGGAGCATGTAGGGCGGCAGCAGCAGTGGCGGCCCTAAATAAAGTATGCAGAGGGCGTGGAAGGAAAAAAAAACCCTGCCTTTGTTTGAAGGAGAGAGAGAGAGAGGAAAGTTGCGAAGCAAACCCGCTTCATCACATACGGAACAAGGTCCAAGAAATACAGTAAAGACATGAGTTTGTTTATTGATGTTTGCAACCAAGTTTAAATAACTTTTCTATTGTTTTGGGGGATTTTTAAAATTTAGTTTTTGAAAAAAAGGCTGAAACGCCGCGCCAGCAGGGTTGGCACGAGCTAGGGAGGCCTGCGGCGGCAAATGATGTTGATCCTTACGTTACAGGTTGCCGGAGGCCAGATTTTTCGAAGACCACACAAGCCAACTGCTTACAGAAAATAAGGGCACAGATTTAGAAAAAGCAAACATTCGATGGGCGAATTTAAAGCCGTTAAGTCTCTCCCAGAGAGGTATCCATGGCCGTTGATTAAACTAAGCCGATCACGATCACGTGACAAACCATTGTTCCCATTGGCCAACAAATGTCGCTAACCGATGGTTTGTCACGCGACCGCGATCGGTTTAGGTTTAACAAAATTACAACAACAACAACAACAACAACAACAAACCCAAAGAAAAACAAAATTACATACTGCAGTGCGAAATCTCTTAATATAACGCCTTCCGGCGATACAAGTCTGTAGTCCGATCTGGGGTACAGCGACTCGCGACAAGTTAACGGTTAAAAATATTTTGCGTGCGGCTGCAGATAATTTAATGTAACAACGAGAATACAAAAGGGAATGATTAGTCACTTTAAAGTTCCATTTTGTTATTTATATTCCAAAGGTCACAACTGCAAGCCTCAATGGCAGCCTTGCTGTCGCTGCGGCTGATAGCACTGGTAGCTGTACTTGTGACCACACAGCTTCCGCCATGTGTTGACCCACAGTTCCCTTCTGCGATTTCCACACCAAACATAAGAGATTCTTTACGACTGGTTAACATTCTCATCCGTCGACCAATTGGACCAGTCAGCATCAGGCGAGAATGCCGCATGCTCAACATCACCGAGTTTGAGCGCATCACAGACGTTATCAATCGAGCCAAACACGATACGGTAAGCAAAAGGAGGGATCTGTACGCTGTGTTCTAAGCTACTCGTCGCGAAGAGAAAAATGAGGAGTCGTGAAGAGGCTGCGCAGAGCTCAGCGCTTCCCTGGTCTTGCTGCTTGAAGTCCGAAGCTGACTTCACGATTTCTCAGTAGCTCGTGCCCGGATTGGCTGGAGAGTGACGGCTCTTTCGTAACGAGCGGGTTGAGCGAAGTCAAGGGACCCAGACAACTTTTATCGCTTACATCGCCGCTATCTCTTCTGCTGCGTATCTGAATGCAGCAGGTTTGGAAGTCAACTTCGATGTTGCTGTTGCATTCCAATATACCGCAGAAGAGATCGAGGGGATGTATATACAAGCGAGCTGTATTGCTCTAAGCTCTACGTTTCCGCACGAAAGAGCTATCAATAATACTCAGTAAGGACGCAGTGCAGACACACCTCGAAGTCAGCTTTGGACTGCACATTGCACGACGGGCGAAGCGCTGAACTCCATTGAACCATTTGGCGATTCTTCATTTTTCTTTCCGCCTCGTCCAAACTTCGGCGAAATCAACCGAAGCTTCAGTAGATTAAAAGCTTGGGAAACTGTCGAATGCTAAAAGGTTTGAAGCAGCCAATCTAATAGCATCTTTAATGTGATCTTTGACAAACGCTTGATCAAGTAAGCTTAAAAAATGACTGCCAGGCTAATAACTTCCATATATCTGCCATTAAAATAATAATTAATAATGCATTATATATTTCATTGACACAGCAAGGTTTTGATTTTATCTTTAAAAAAAGCAAAATGGGCACTTTTTACTGTTGAAACTCGCGTGGAACACCACCAAGCGCGTGACGTCACACATCGGGTAGGAAATGAG
>SMGT01008885.1:83973-122982 GCA_004794575.1 Lanistes nyassanus | reverse complement strand
GGGGGGGGGGGGGGGGGGGGATGATGCTTGCGAAAACGTCTGCATCTTCGAAGAAACTTTATTGCGCACTCGGAGGATTCAGTAACCAGCAAGGGAACGGCTGGTCTTTGCAATTATTTCCTGTGGACGAAAGTACCTAACTGCAACAAATGGATCATTTTGTAAACAAACAAACAAACAAACAAACAAACAAACAAACGGCCGACAGGACTTCTGGGCCGGCTTAGCGTCGTGTTCGTCTTCTATCCACCAAACACTGCACTGAAGAAAACTTTATGTACTTACAGGATGAGTCTCATGGGAGAAATTCATTGCCATTATTTATGTAACCTATTCTGGAAAACCCTGCATTACGTACATTGCAGCCTTGCAGGCCTATCATGCCGTAAAAACGATTCCCCCAGGCAGCCACATATTGACATATCCGGCCAACTAGTCACTGTTGTGCACACGTTGTACAAAGAATATGCATGTACTTGAAAGAAGGACAGGAAGTAATAATACAAATAATAACCCAATTTTAGAGACACCGATAGGGTGACAGCAAAAGAGGTTTATATCTATATAACAGGTCTTCATTCTGGGCAAGAAGGGTTAAAGAAATGTATGCAATTCAATAAGATGTTAAAAAGTTGATTCCCCTGGTCTCATACACTCAGACCGAAGTTTTGTCTCTCTCAGATTTATTCCGGTCACTGTCTTCTGTAGTGAGTGGGGTGCTTCCTAAAGACATAAATAAGGCAGCATCTCTTACAAACACATGTGAACCACACATACACATTATTCTGATATTCTTCGAGTGTGTTCATATTCATGTCGAGTCCGCATATTATTCAATTCTTAAATTACGTCTCGTGCGTTCTTCTCACGTGTCACCAGAGAGTACGCCCCAATGTCTATGATGCGTTCGCCTACCTGCACGCGCATCCTGACGTCAACATGGGGGCCCATCAAGGTCCAGGGTTTCTGCCATTTCATCGGGTTCTGCTCTTCCTGTAAGTAAGAGTGCCTCTGTGGGCTTATCACAGTTCCATGCAATTGAACCGAAATCATTTTCCCCCGTCGTCATCATTGTTGTCTTTAACAACATCGCTGCCTCCGTCCCCACCAGTTGTCGTCTATCAGGCCAAGATGTTGCTCTAGTAGTCCCCCCTCCCAACCACCAAAACTCTCATTGTTTTTCTTCTACAGGGTGTGAAATACTAGGCTGGGGCTTCGTGTCTATTTACAGTCAGCGGAGTAATAGAGAGAAAATCTCATGTCTTCCCATTTCTAGCAATAATCTAATAGCTTGAGTTAATTTTCATAACTGTCCCCCCCCCCCCCACTTCATCTACCACAGAGTTAAATTGCGTTCGAGGCTTGTGTCAGAGATCTTGTCCCGTATATATACCTACAGGTTCGAAAAGCTTCTGCGCATGTATGACCCCACGGTGTCGCTGTGCTACTGGGACTCAAGCCTCGAGCCCTCGGTTCCGGCGTCGTCTGTCACTTGGACTTCCAGGCTCTTCGGCAACGGAGACGGCAACGTGCAGAGCGGCTTTGCGGCCGGCTGGATGACCCCTCTGGGACCTCTGACCCGTGACATCGGAAAGCTTGGCAGGCCCTATCTTCCCCAGGTATCGACAACTTTGAGCTAACACTGTGCGGCACCGCGGATCCACGGGGCTCTTGCGCCATCCCTGATTCTAAAGGCCGGTGTAGACGCTTCAACTTTTCCAGTCAAAGAAAGCTTTGATAATTTATGAGATCACTTGACCTTTTGCCCCCATGTTCGTGGTAGTGGCTGGCAGGGTTTCAAGGTTTCCAAAACTAGAAAGCCATTCTATCCGCCAAAGACCTTGAGCAGGACTGGTTCCGAGCTGGTTCAAGACTTGAAAGGCGTTTCAAGGTGTTTCAAAGCACCAACTCTGAAGCGTGTAAGCGGCCCTATCTTCCGGCTTTTCACATTCTCTTCCTTTTTCGTTGTCAGGTGATCGCGATTTCTCAAGGAAGCATCATGTACTAGGGAAACATCGGTGTGATCCCCCCTCCCCAGTAATATTTGAGAATTACATATTTCTGTTTACTTCTAAATCCCAGAATCTAATAAACCAGAAAAGACGCAGCCAACATACACCTAAGAAATTTCAGTGCCTGGTTAAAAGTGGGAACATTTTCGTAATCATTTCCAGTTTCTTTTTTCTCCCCCCCCCCCACCACGTCTTTACTTCTCCGCGCACGCAACGTGCATAGGCAGTGTGCACTTTTGTGTGTGTGCGTGTGTGCATGAGGGCGAAAGATAAAAAAAAAGAGAACTTTTCAGTATCATTGTTGCTGTGCCTGCGTGAGTACCTGTGACAAGAAACCCCGATTTATAAACCATATATCTGCAAACATGTATGCATGCAGGTGTGTCTGTGTGACCGTGCATGCGCTCTGAATGGGGTATGGGTTGCGGTGTGCGTGCGATCGAGAGTGCACGGGTGTTCGTCTCAGTGAGAGAGCACTGAAGACTAAACATTCTCCGCATACATGCATGCGTGAGAGACAGAACGGGGGTGGGTGTGGGAGGGAGAACATATATGCGTCCACATTGTTCGACATTCGGACAAATTATCAGGCACATCGATTCGCACCGATATTGGGGGCCCATTTGCGACCTCCAGCACGAAATGAGTCTGAAGTTCCCTTCCACAGAGATTGGGTTTTTGTTAACGTGGGGTTCCTTACTTTCCAAGCTTTCTTTTGACCCAAATTTCAAACTGCAGGTAATCAAACATGCAAAGTTTAAAATGCATGAACCGGGTTTTCGTCGGTATGTGTTTCGAAGAGTTCATTCGATGTCAACAGGGGGTAAGAGGAGCTTAAAAATTGACAAGTTCAGTCGCTATCACCGCGCAAAACAAAAAGGACTGGCTCGGCTAAAAGCATAACGATTTATAAGTAAAATCAGTTTGTACAAATAAATGATTTCTCTTTCATATTCCATCAAAATATCAACATCGCTAACCGATGACTCAGCGTTTTGGGGCTGTAGGTCTAAATTGCTCGAAGGCACGGACACTCATTTCGTGCTGGACGGCCACATTTGTGCGAAAACCATCCATTCCTTAGGTGACCTAATATGTTGTTGCAGGACCTCGAGAGAATACTGCAGCGCGACTTTCTGGGCGAGATCTCTTTTCCTGCCGGTGACGTTGACAACAACTTGGAGGAGAAGCACAACTACGTCCACTCATTTGTAGGCGGTTTGATGGGCCAGGTTCGCAACCCGCTTTTAAAACTTAAAGCTCTTTTTTTTATTAGAACGAATGTTAGGATTTTTTAAAAATATTTCTTAATTCGGTTCGAAGTCCGTTGAACACGGCACCTGCATACTTTAGCAAGTGTTCCAGCGAGATCTTTTTTTTCCTTCTAAATTTATGGTAGTCATTGGGTACGTTATCTGCACGCTGTTATTGGTTGCGGTACGTCTGCGCGCATGCGTGTGCAAGCCAGTTGCTTTCTCCACGCAAGAAGGTTGAAAACTTGTGCGAATCCCCACAGGTGGAGACGGCCTCTTACGACCCCATCTTCTGGTTCCACCACACCATGGTGGACTGCCTGTACGAGCAGTTTCGCGAGCACCAGCGACGGAAAGGCATCAACCCCATGCGTGACTGGCCGGCCGACTATGGGGAGCCTTCCCACGCTCCTTTCGCCGCCATGAGGTTGGGGCGGCTGCGAATGATCGATGGCACCAACGATTTCTTCACCAACCGCACCTTCCAGTGCCTGCCATCGGCCACCTCCTGCAGATCCAACGCCGACTGCGGGCTGCACATGCGCTGTAACCTGGCCACCTCCCGCTGTCTGTCCGATACCTTGGACGTCGTGCCGGTCAGCGCGGGGGCGGCCAGCGACCTGAACACGCTGCTGAACGGCCTGGGCAGCCCGCCCGCCGTCAACAACCTGCTGAACGCTGCCCCAGCCCGCGGCTTCAACCAGCTGTTCCAGGCGCCGTCGCTGAATGCGCTGGGCGCCAGCAGCTTTCTGCAGAGGCTGGGCGACTCTAGATCCAGCAGCGCCTTCGCTGGGGGAGCGTTTGGTACCAGCAGTCTGCTTGCAGGGCGCTTAAATAATGTCTAAGAATCTGCGTCCTCGCTCTTGTCTGTGAGAGGGGTTCTGGGTCCGTACATTATTCAAATTATTTAGCATCAACGGTTCGTTGAGTTCTCGTCCAATCTTTTAAATAATATTATAAAACCATTGTCACAGGAAATGATTGGTGGCGTGCCCTAAAACAAAGTATGAAATAAATAGTTCAAGCCATAACTTGACTGGGTTTTGCTGTTGTTGTTTTGTTTTCCTGCGTATGTGAGGATACTTGCATTCGCGTGTTTTTGTTTTTAAAATTATAAAGAAGCGCTTTATGCGTGCCTTGGTAAAGAAAAGAAAGAATAACATGTTGAAATTGCAGTTTCCATCAAACAGCAAAGCAAGAAAGATATTTACGGATTGAACGAGATGAAAAAAAAAGTTGACTAGCTGGAAGTTAAGTTAAAAACACAACCACATTTAGTTATCAACCAATAAAGAGAATATATTTGACAATGTTGTTGTACACAGTGTTTCCGCCTAATCCTTAAGTTCAACGAGCACAGAAAATACCGAAGGGGTAGTTGGAATAAATAAAACGAGTTCTTTAAATAAAAGTTTCAGATAAACAAATATGATGTATGAGTTACCGAAACAAAGAAAGGTAGAAATAAATACAGAATCTGTTAACAGAACTGACTTAAGATTTCTTTACAACAAGAAACCATTTGCGAAAGCCATGACTTTTATGAAGCATTTTAGTAAATATACTAAGCATGTTTGAAGCGCGAGAGATTTCTGATGTTTATGAATCACATATATGTCTCCATCATTTTTGTGAAATCCATTTTAAATAATAAATATCAAATGCATCTACACGCAGCCAGATAAATGGCACCACACACCACAAACGGAAGCTAGTGGGGGACAATACACAAAGAGGACTCATCAGTCTCGTTTGGTTCAGATCGGGACGAGGAAACTGATCACTTACACTGAACGGGGAAAACCCAATCCGCTGAAACAATCAGAGGCTGTTAGAAGGTCTAGAGGGGCCGGATTTTTAATTCGTCTTACCTTGCCCACTGGGACATGGTTTGAAGGCCTAGAGGGGAGGATCTCTAATTCCTTTTCCCTTGCCCATGTCTAGAACAACAGACGACTATCACTCGAGTCGCTCAAGTGATTATCGTTAGCGGCAATTCAAACAACGAACTTGGTCACTGTGACAAGTGTTTGCTAGTACTTGAAAGTTTCCACGTTCGACGTGGTCGGAAACTCAGTCTCGGAAAACACCGATCGTCCAGAGACCACAACTGCTGCGGAGACTTGGTCTTGTTCTTCGTGACCAGCCTTCCCGTCCGTGTGAGAACTGGGGAATTGCGAAACTGCATATATAAGTTACTCGTCTTCATATTTCCTCACGAACAGTTCTTTGTACGTGTATTTCCTTGCCTCAGCCAGGCTCACCTAATCTCTTCAGCACGTCGATGGATTTATTTTTGGCGGAGAGGGTGGGGGGAGAAGTGTTGCAGAATCTTCTTTCCCTGGCATCGGGCTTTTGTGCCTTGCGGGTTTGTTTTTACGGAAAACACGACGTAACCTCGATTCACCCATCCAATGGAAATTCATTGGATTCGGTCTTGGCGGTCTCTTTGCATGCTGAGGTCAGAACCGGGTACTTTCAAATGTGGGCGCTGAGGGAACTTTGGGGACGTACGACAGGTAGGGGGGAATGGACGGGGTGTACACGTTACAGTTCCTCCGGGGATTCTGCAGACGCCTTCCGCCGTGCACCTGCAGCTTGTCGGCCACGGTGTACTCCCGGCCGTGACCTCTGTCCTGACCCTTGACAGTCGGCACATCCGGCCCGGGCCACGAGCAGCAGATGTTGTTGCAGCGGTGGGAAGCGAAGAACTCGGTGATGCCTGGAGTTCCGCCATCGGTCTTGCCGTAGAGGCGGCGGGAGGAGTGGATGGTGGGGGTGGTCAGCTTGAAGCTCGCGTCCACCTTCACGCCTTGCAGCCCGCACACCACCAGCTCCCGCGTCGCGTGCCACGTGTAGTGGCAGAAGGCTTGCGTCACATCCGCTCTGGTGTCGGGGTTCACCCACCCAACGGTGGAGTTGAAAGTCTGGAAATTTCCCTGCCAATCAATCAACCAATCAATCAATCAATCGATCGATCGACCGACTGAGCACCCCCCACCCACCCATCAACTCACTCGCCACCCACATACCCACTAACCCCAACCAACCAACCAACCAACCCACCCACCCACCCACCCACCCAGATACTAAATTTACGTACAAAAGTTTGAAAAATTGTACCTCTATGAAATTTTCAATAAACACAGTTTCGCCTTTCTGCAACTTTTTGTCGTGTGGTTTAAACAGCTTGATCAGTGGCGTAAAGTCTGACACAGTGTCCATCTCAGCCATTACAGGCCATTCAAAGTTGATGGCTCGCGATTTCACGAGATCGTTGAAGTCGTTGGCTAGCGCATGCGCCTTGCGCACGATGTTTTGCGTCACCAACCAGTCTTCTTCCTCGCCCAACACATCGAGTTTGGCCTTGACGACACAAAAATCGCCGCGTCGTGGACCCGTGCCGTTGATGATACCTGCAGAACATCACAAGTATGTAGCTACAGTAGCAACAACATTTACAACAAAAACAGTAACAGCGAAAGCAGTAGATTTGGTTGTAGCACCCGAAACAACCAGTAGTGGTTGTAATGTTGGTAGTAGAAAGAAAGAATTAAAGAAAGAGAGAAAGAAAAAAAAAGATAAGAGATCACGCTGTGCTTTTACCTTTGTAGACAGCCCTGCCTTGACCTTCATGGAAAGGGTACAGCTCAAAAGAGGCACTGTAGCAAAACCCATTGGGGTCTGGGCTGGAGAAGTGTGTGGTGTTGTCTCGCTCCAGCCCGAAAAGCTTCATGGCACCCCAGGTCTTCTCCCCCTTTCAGAAAAGCAGCAACGCTGTACCGGAAAAAAGACGTCTTTTACAAAGTTGTTGCCAGCAAAAGCGCTCTGCCTCGAAGATTTCATCTTTAAGTTTGGGATTCTCGAAGTACTAGGTCAGACCCGCCAGATCATCCGATAGAGAGGAGAACGAACATGGAACACGTTCAGTCTTTCGGCAGTTTGATGTGTCTGCTATTTGCGTTAAGCCATATTAAAACAACGCATTACGTCGGGTAAATTGCAGAATCACGCTATGAGATAAGAACATTGGCTGAAGTGGGATTTTTTTTTTGGTGCTTCACGACCCCTCTCCCTCTCTCACACCTCAAGCAGCTACAAAGACAGCGAGAGAAACCAACGCAAGATGAAGCATCTTAATATATTTTCACACAGGTAATGAGGTGGAAGTCTGTAAGTCGCATACAAGATTAGGTACAGGCCTCCTCCCCTGTTGGGATGCTGGTGGCTGAACATTTGGATGCATGTTAAAACTATTTCAGATTGGGGAAAATAAAGAAATAGCGAAGGCACTGATTATGAATAGAATAATAACACTGGAGACTTTAGATCTAAACTTAGATCTGCACGGATCCTCGTGGCAGAGATTTCCGATTCCCATGATAGGAAGGCGATGGTTTTTTTTTAAAAAAAAGATGAAAATTATAGTGTTGTCGAAAATTGGATTTAAAAAAATCTGGATGCTGGATCAACTTCTAGATCACATATAAGACGACAGCATGTGGAACACACCCAACACTACTACAGGTAATCGCGGGTCTGCCGGACAGGATAGTCCATAAACACTGAGCAGAACAAACCGTAATAGACGATGTTCGCAATTCTATGTTAGTAAATACAATCAATGGATCTATGGCATCTAGCAGTTTCTCTTGTCTCATTTTAACCCAGGTTGTCTACGATCCGATATACCTACCAAAAAGAAACTTTGGAGTAGATCCTAGATGCAACCTGTATAAACTAATAAAGACGTTAAAATTGAAGTGATAATTACCTCTGGCAATGAGCATTGCATTGTGGTGGAGATAACGCTCACAACCAGATCCAGACGCAACAACGTTCTACCGGCGACTATGATATTAGGCTAGCGTGAACATATCCCTATGTTGATGTAAATAATACTTCACGAGCGCGCCATAGTACAGCATGAGCATGTTAATGCTTGATTAGACCATTTCTGATTCTGGCTTTAGGATCTCAAGTGCAACCAGACGGTTCTTCCCCTCGCATAACTGGCGTTCCTAATAATTTTTCGAATTCGAGACTGACCGTCGGCCTATATTCACTAGCCTAAAAGACCAAACCCCAATGGCAGTAAAATAATGGAATCTATCTAGTTCTTCATAAAACTGATCGCCATTATAAACAAAGGGAGTTGATTCTAGGTAGACAAAGAACTCTTGTCTGAAAAAGTCGCACTTTCAATCGATTGTTCCAGGATAACCGGTCTGTTCCACCTAATAGCTATAGAGTCTATCCTCAAAATTCACGCAAGACATACTTTTGCTGGATATATGTTTCGGCCCTCCTACATTCCACATAATAACTATGCAAACTATGAAACAGTAGAATTTAATTCCTATACTGGTGGTACTTAAAATATCTGCTAACGTAACGTGCACTAGACCTACAAATAACAATGACTAATGAGCTGAATGACTACTTGAATATATCTGAACCAAATATAAATTTTTTTTACTCTGCCTTGAACGATATCTTTGTTTAGTGTTTCATATCATCCGAGAAATAGATCCGATTCAGAGCTAACGTTTCAAAGTATCGCCATTATTACTAAAATTTGCACAAATCATCTTCTAGAACGGGACGATATTAGCACCCATCAGAAGGCTGGAGAGAGAGAGAGAGAGTTGGGGGTGTGGGGGGCAGAGAGCGGAGGTGCGTTCTTCTTACCTGGCCTGTCCGATCCACAGATCGAGAAGCCTAGCTGCCCGTATGAAATCTTTTTTCGAAACAAACCCTGATCCTTGCTGTGTAAAACTAGCTCAGAAAGCCAGCTGTCTTGATGGTGCATATATCACACTGATTTGCTTGTCGAAATCCATTTCAGTAAAACGCGTGCGTCTGCGTTGCTGCACGTTTTGAACAGTCAGCGTGCTGTGGCTGACGGTGCACCTAGCCACATCCTCCCAGCCTCCCTCTGAGTCAGTTCGCGGACTGACAGATATATCGCATGAGAAAACTGAGAGCCTCTTTTTGCTGGGCTCCGGACTGAGCAGCTATCTCTGCTTCCTTCCCTGGCATTCCTCACAGGGGTCAGCTCCGCTCTGAGGGCTTTGCTTATTCCGTCTAGAGGGATCTTCTCAGAAGTGCGTGTGCGTGAGTGCGTGCTGAATCTGCTTGGTCGCTTTGAAATCTTGTACACTAATAGTTTTTGACCGTTTTCCTCACTCGGTCTTTGTGTACAAATCAGCAACAGTATAAGTGGAAATATCAGAAAACCACGCCTTTTGAGACAATCCCCAGTTTCCTCCTTACCTTTCTGAAAGTGCAGATGGCTATATCCTTACTGGGAAAGGTAAAACCCCATGAGGAAAATAGTCGCCTCTGTCAGAATTAATTGCGGACAAGTCCGAGGCTTCAGTACCTACGGTGGCGTATTGGCGTAATATTGAGTAAAGGAAAGACTAAATGAAAAGTGGTGGTGGTAGGGAGAAAATGTGTGTTGCCTTTCCCATTAATACTATCCACTATTCAATTTGCACGCAGATGTACGTTCGCCACACTTTGCTGCAAGCGATACAGTCAAAGAAAGACTGAGTGAGGGTAGGATCGCAGGACTGGCAGATAATGTGTATAGTACAGGAAGTCTGTCGACGAGACAAGGAAAAACAAGTCTAGACGCTGCACGACTGTACGTGACACTCGCGAATATTTATCTCTATTACAGAAACACGCAGCAGGAAAAAAAATCCCAACCCAGGCCAGATCATGATCCGAATGCACAGAAGTGTATAATTAGAGGGAATCAATGATACTTACACATGCTCACTCCTGCCTTTAGTTATTGATCGCTTATACTCCTCTATATAAGTCTGTTGTGGGGACACGTCAGATTTCACAGCAGTTTTACCGGCTGAGGGAATCGCATATCCTGTCTTAATCAGGGTATATATGTAGGAGTACTAAATGTTTGTAGTATCGTGTTTCCAGCTCCAGTGTGAACTCGGCTAGAGGAACGATACACGTGTTTTAATTTCTGTCGGTGCCATACGGTTCGACTGAAGGAAATCCGTGGTAAAGAACCACAACCCAGACGTTAGCTAGAGACAAGATTTATCTGATTTCCAGCGAAGTAAAACTGCAGAGGAAACATTTCAATCAGATTTAAGGAAATTATATAACATAAAAAAAAGATCATCAGGGCTGTTATATCAGTTTCATTTCAACGTAGTCGTACTCAATGACCCGGCACATCTCGATAAGTGACTTACTATTGCTGCGGCTGAGACTGTTGTTCTGTAACATTCTAAATAATTACAGTGCGGGTAAGATCGGATTCACCGTAGTTACGACGTAAGGTGGCTGCATCCATTTTATATAATATTTTATGGAGGTGCCGGTCTGATGGAAATTTGTAACGATTTTTTTCTGAGGGGCTGGGCCTTGAGTCAGACTCGATCATGCTTTGTTTCATTATTTTCTATTCTGTAATATCCACGCCCAGATGTGCGTTTCGAAATGAGACACCGCGCGTCCCGTTGAGCAGTTAATCAAACGCCTCTTTCTTGTCACCATTACTACCTGCGCGTGCCTGGTGCTGTCAGACTTGACCTGACACCTGGTTCCAATATAATGATAGTACGTACACCGCCATCGCCATACTTATCGTACCTCGCCTAATGGCGCCACTTTCTGCGTATTCCAACACATCACAGTAACGCCGCCATTTTCCTACACCTGTGACTGCCATCACCTTCTCCCCAGTCCCCACCTCTCTTCCCTCACCCACCCCCACTTCCCAGTGACATCAACGATGACCTACCTTCACTGATGACAACGTCAAACATGCGGTTGGAACTCGCGGTCCAATTATAAGCTTGAGGGAGAGCGATTGATGAACATCGGACACAAGAGTCCAGCGGTTCTTTGCTCGCTGGACGCGCAGTGTGTACGTGGCTCTTCGGCGTCGGCTCGACTTGCGGAGCACGGTACGGTCCACGATCAACAGACTTGCACGTGAACAGGCGCGCACGTGAGAAGAGCAGAGTTGCGACCGCACAGGGTGTGCAGGTCCTGAGGCCAGCGGTTGGTCCTTGTCGCACGGTCGAAACTTGCAGTCGATCAGTACAGAGGAAAGTTCTGTAATTTTAGTTCCTTATTTGTTGCTTTCCTTGCGATTTTTTGACTTCGATTAAAAAATTCAGCTGTAAAAGACCGAAAGGCTTTTAGCAAGAACAAGCTTATTCGCAGGCAATCGGCACGATTGTTTGGGACAATTGAAAACTCTGTCCTACAGTCACGTTGATCTCTGTAGCTCGGAAAAGACACAAATGCATGCGCCAAGAACGCAATATTTCAAAGTCACATTGGTAACCATTTGTTGCCGCCTTCCTACTCGAAGCGGAAATAACTCGAGTGCTGGATAAAGCTTTCAGCAGACGTGATTGTAATCCCGCTATTAACGTACTCTCTCGCTCAGGCATAGAAATATATCATATGTCTATGCGCCCAGCTGCAGGATACAGGATGTGAACAATTCCACAGCATTAGCTTTTTTTTCGCAGTCATCAAAGGATATCTTCACGCCTGCGATCACTGTCAGCTGAGAGACTCGTCTTTCCTGACCCCGAATAATCAGCTTTGCTCGCGTTCGAGGATTTAACTCCGCCTTAACTTGTCGATGCCCCCCGCTAGGTTTGGGACCGAATAAGGCCAGTGGCAACGCCATGGGAACAAATGTAGACGTCGACAGTGTGGTTTCACAGTTAACTGAAGACCTTATAAATTACGCACTATTTTTTTCTTAAAAATTCCCCCTCGGTACCTTTCCACAAGCTTCACTCGCCTACCTACATCCAACACTTGAATCACAAAATGCTGCTTGCAGTTCTCTCGCAAGCTGAACCTGAAAAGTGCTAGCGTGAGATCGCGTTGGGCCCTAATTATAGACCTGCATCAGACTATAATGTCCAGCTTTATACCACCAATCCCTCGGGTTAAAAAAATATAAGGCACATGAAGTCTGGCTTTGAGACAACCATATCTGATGAGATTAAGACAATGCTTAATACGGGACAATACTCGACAACTTACGGTTGGAGGTAGCTTAATTTGCAGTGGGAAAAACCAACTCTAAATTCTGAAGACACAAGCCGATCCTGTAGCGAATTTGATGCGCATACATTGCCCTGTCGAAACACGGCCTTCGCGTGCACCTTGTATACGAGGGGATGGGGGCGATAATCAGGCACAATATACAGGTCGCTGTATTGAGCCGCAATATATGCTATACAGTTGGACCCGGTAGAAATGGTTGTGCGTGTGCATGGGCGCGTTATCGATCTAAAACTCTGCAACAAGCTGCGTGGCTGTTGACACAACCCGTGAGCGTCACATATTCGATTTTTGTCACTGACACCGCTGCGCTTAGATGCAGTGTCCGGCCCCACACGATCGAATTTCAACAGTTTTAGCCGGAAAACGAGTCCAAATGTCACCTCGGTCTACATATATTAAACAAAAATTAAAATGAGCAAACTGCTAAACTACTTTCCAGGACTGGCTTGCATGAGCGTTCTTAATTATCTGTTCATAGTTAAAGATGCACGTGAAATACGATCTCTGTTACGACCGGAAGTGCAGATACAAACAATCGTGCAAGCCAGCCCAGGTCTGGGTTGCATGAGAGTTCGCATCTCCCCTTCCTGTCGTAAGACCCTGTTCGCCCTATTTTATGTGTACGTTTAGATAAGGCCAACCGATAAGAATCATCATGCAACCCGACCCAATAGATATATAGCAGAGTAATAAATAAAGCACAAAACGAAATTTAAAAGGTAATCAAATATTAAATTATATGTTAAATTAAATTAATAACAATAAAGCTTATTAGGCAGCCGTAGGATTGACCAGCAGAGGACACCCATGCAGTCACTGCAGGTGGACACGCACCGCCATTACCAGCTAACAGCTATTAGCATCCAGCTTTCTGCCGTCACCAGACTTCTGAGCACAAGTCTTTCCACAAATCACACGCACCCTATAGGTGAAAGGTGAAAGCACTTAGACATCCCCTCCAAATCGCAATCACTTGGTCATGAAAGCATTCGTGGTGAGCCGAAATTAGGGGCTAACTTTAAGTACTGAGTCTAAACAAATCTGCCGAAGTAGACCAATTTTAAGAATTGATTTCTTGACGTCTTTTTCAATGCGATGATACATTTGATTCTAATTTTAACACTGCTCTGGATAAACCTTACATATCCGCTATATATATATGTCTATGTACGAGACCTCTAATATATTTCCCACTAACACCTATTGTATTTTTTCCCCTGGTTAACAACTGTAGCAACTTGCAAACCACCAATAAATAAGCGACTGCCTAGTTTTACGTTGGAGACATGTTGCGACCGACACGAACTGCATGACTCGTCGACGAGTTGAGTGGCTCACAGCAATGACTTGGCTCGTTCACTAAAAATTGAACGTTGCTAAAGTGAAATTGAACATTCATATCCAGGGCCAGATCATTCGGTTTGTGCGGGGGGAGGGGTGTGTGAGTGGGGCTGGCGTGCTTGAAATACTTTTGGCGGCTTCCAAAGACCGCCTAGGTCACGGTGGATCCGGCCGAAAACGATGTTTTCAAAGTTTGAAGCTATGGCAACAAGTCGGCATGTTGATGTTTCTCAACTGAAACCGTTGTTGAACATGCCGACTTTTGGTGCAAAAATGTGTCCAACTTCGTAGGAGCGTAGTGATCGACGATCAGGAAAATCGCGTCAGCTGCGTGGATTCAAATGTGTATCCGAGTTAAAGGATTTTAATACGAAAAATCTTTTAAAATCTCATACACGAGCTATTACTACTAGTCCTGGACTCATGGTCTTCGTGCAATGGATCACTGAGAGTGAGAAGCAGAGTCAACTGTGGAATCAAGTTCGAGAAGTGGAGTCAACAAAAGGGACAAGTTCAGCCAGTAAACGAAAATTCGATCACTCAGGACCAACAGTAGAGACACAGAGTGAGAAAGACAGCCAACTTTAGTGTAGATCAGTTTAATCATTATTAAAACCACAAACTACAGCTGTAAAACGTGCATACAGCCGATCACCTTGACACTTCTCCCAAATCTACAGACACGGTCGACAACTCTGTATTTGTCTTTGATGATGTATGAGTAGCGTTCCTTTACAATCATGTCTTCTTCAAAACTGTAGGAACAGGCAGATGCGAGTACCAGAACCACTCAAAACGTTTTCAGTTCAAGTTCTCTCCTTAAAAGCGAATCTTGTTTTATATCGGTTGTTCAGTAAAAGGCCATCAGTCAACTCCATTCACATTATGGGTCGTAATAAAAACTTTAAGGCAAGTATTTTTCTTTTCACGTGGTAACCGACATAAAATGAGCCATCATTTAATTAGCACTAATTCTAGAAATTGAATTCTTAAGTAGATTTCTGAATGTCTGTTAAATTTTTAAATTTGATTATCCATGGACTTGATGTACGAAGCCACACGTCCACGATTTCTCGTAAAATCACACTTCATAGTGAATGATTGAGTGAAAAATCATTTAAGTTATTCACTTGTTATTCAAGTTATTGTAATGAGTATAATGAGTATAGTAATCAGTGAAATGTGGTTTATCATTTAGTAATACCAGTAGCAATGTATCCTCAGCATTAGCTGTTTTTAATTTTTTTCCAGAGACACAAATATCAGACTATGCAACAAAAGAATGAGCAGAACTACGTCAGTACAGTTAGGGATAATGAACTGTTTAAAAATTTCTACAAGGTAACTTTCTTTCTGTTGCACTTTGCAGTAAATAATTTTTAAAATATATTTTCAAACTTATTTCATATTTTTAGATACTCAGAATATTAAAATCATGAAGAATTACTGCATTATTTTTATGCGTTGTACATCATGCACACCCTGGGGCATCCCATGATCAGGCCCATGACATAGCACTGACAGTAATGCAGGCTTGCAACCAATACCGAGGGTCATGGGCTCAGATCTGGTGTCAGATATAAACTTTTTCTGTGTTGCCATGCGGCATTTGTTTACACAGTCAAGTACCTGGGGTTTTCTCCAGATCCTCTGTTTTCGTCCCCTTTTCTCTTCCCTCAGCTTCTTTCATCACTTCCTGACCTTACCCCCACCACTCCACCATGAGATAACCTTTCTTTGGTTGACTTGACAATAAACAATAACCAAGCAAACCTTGTGTACACATATGCATATACCTGCTGGATGCATGCACATTCCCTTTTTTTCTCCTGTGCACTGACTAGATGTAACTAATATAATGGTATGCAGTTTTGGTGTCATGGCAGGGCTTAAACGTTGTGCCAGAAAGTGAATGGGATGAATTTTACAATCGGCTGAAAGAGCCCTTACCAGTTGTCTTCAGAATTACTGGTTATAAAAGGTAACTATCCTAAGTGCATGCTGTGTAATGATTCAAAATTTTCACTAGCCTGATTGGCTAGCAATTTTCTGAAGTTCACTCACTCACTGAAATTTCCACTTGTCCAATTCCAAGTATTACATGCAGGAGCACATTTTGAAACTACAGACAAAAGAAACTTATTGAGTGAGTACAGAAGAATCTTGCGATTACAACCTTGGAAAATGAGGAAAACTTTGGTGGTTGGGGGTGGGTTTTTAAAAATAGAAATATCTTAATTAGCAAGTGACATTTTCTTTGATGATCCATATGTGGGTATGCATGGGATATTCTGATCATCAGGTTGTCCATAAACACAATTAAGCCTGTAGCAATCTACCTCCCCCCCCCCCCACACAAAAAAATAGCCTGTTGCCAGCCTAATATACAAGGGTGGAAAATGTCTGCATTTGCGTGAATTATCTCAGAAACATCCTTGTATTTCTTTGTCCCTGCTAGAAGTTTCCATTGGGGGGAAACAATCTGCAAACGTAATTTTTTCATCAGTGGGATTTTGTTTATTCGGGTATGTCTCAATTGCCAGACAGTGCGGTCCTCAAAAGCAACCCAGCACCAGTTGGGAGATTTAAGATGGCAAGGAGGACAGATAAAGTTACTGGTATGGCATATTGTGTATGCCATGTCTTTGTGACTGTCAGATCAGATTGTGCTGGAGGACAAGATGAAATCAGCAAAACTAATAAATGCGCTGAAAATCTGACAAAAAAATATTCAACTGTTGATGGTAGAGTTTAATTTATGATTTATGATTTTCATCTGGATTTTTATAATTAGTGTCTTTGGTAGTTGATCGGGAATGTGCCCTTTGAGATTTTCTTTTTATAAAGAAAAGCTGTTTGGATCCTGCAATATTGCACATGCCCCACGATCACTCCAATTTTCCAGGTTTTTTTTGTGCTTTGGGCTGTTTCTACCCCTGAATATTTGATTTTTAGTGAATAGATAAGATTTCCAGTTGCCATGGCCATCAGATCAGCTTATTTTCCCACCCCTGGTCTGTGAGTGTGAAATCACTTGGGAAGATATGTATGTATGCATGCACATGGATATCTTCATATCTACTTATACATAAATCTACATCTGTAAGGGTTTTTTTGCTTGCAATTGAAGTAAGTTCAACCGCTTCTGTCTGATCAGCCAAGCTCGTGAGCTGTTGAGGATCATCCGCACTCAGTTCTTTGACATGATAGGAACTTCCACTGCTTCCTCGACTCTCCCGGGTAACAGAGACAGTGCCAGTGGCACACGTGAGACACAAGATCAGCCTGATCAGTTACCTGCAATCAAAGTAGAGCCCTCCAGTGATGGCTTTCCATCAGCTGAAAGTGACACTGTTGGAAATACTATCAAACAAGAGAGTGACTTAAGCGGTGGGGTGGGTGTATTATTACAGAGAGAAGACATCAAACCTCCCATGTGTTTGTCTTGGTAAGCATTCTTTGTCCAGCACCACTGCTGTAACTATTACTAACGGCGCTTACGGTTTGTGTAAAATGTTAAAGAGTAGGCAAGCTGGGTGGAAACAAGCATTTGTTTTCTTATAACTGGAGAAAAGACCCCTCCAACTCCCACTTCGGCAGCTTAAGAACAGTAACAGAAAGCAGAAGTTATTAGGAAGAACAAGGAACAAGTTGTCTTCTTTGTTTTGATATTTTTGAGTATATTGACAAAGTGTTAGTGGGTCCTGTGTATTAAAAACTTTAATTGATCAGAATAGGTGTCTTGTTGAATAAGGATGTGATTAGCTGCAGTGGGTGTATGTTAATAGAGGGGCTTGACTTCGTTTAGGTTCTGCTTACCATGACCATGATGTGTGTGGTAGCCAAGACTGCACAAAACACCATACTAGCTTTGCAGTAGCCGGTTGTTGTAAAAGAAATCAGCATCCCTAGCCCTTTTTACCTTTATTTGTAATGATCTTAAGAAGTAGGGAACTGGGACCCTGTGCAGAACAGTATAAACACATTTGAGTGGTACGTTATTTTGCATGTATTGGTAACCAAACTGACATCCGATGACGTGTGCCTAAACCCCTCTGTTGTTGGATAGGCTGTGATCCACTAAAGTATGTATGTGTCATGCTGAGCCAGGCTTTTCTTGGCTGTTGTGGCAGGTATCCTGATCACCTTGCTTGGCAATTGAATTTTTCAAGAAAGGCTATCCGCAGTGAAGAAATTCTAAATAAGTTCCACAAATTTCTGGTCTGCGAAACTGAGATAGTGAGTAACACCTGATTCAAATCAATGTATGTGTGGATATGCAAACACATGCTACTTTTTGTTGTTTTTCTGCATTTTTAAGTGATCCTGAAAAATTCGTTTGAAGTTTAGAGCATTGATACACTTTATATACAGCCATACAAAAATGGTATGGAGAGGGTGAAGTCAGTTCTACGACTAGAGTATAAGTAACTGAATCAAGGGAGAATTGGAGGGTGGGGGGGGTGAAGTCAGTTGTGCATGTAACACTTACAGTAGAAGTAACTGAATCAAGGGAGAATTGGGGGTGGGGGGAGTGAAGTCAGTTGTGCATGTAACACTTACAGTAGAAGTAACTGAATCAAGGGAGAATTGGGGGGTGGGGGGAGTGAAGTCAGTTGTGCATGTAACACTTAAAGTAGAAGTAACTGAATCAAGGGAGAATGTGGAGGAGGGGATGGTGGTCAGCTATAACAGTGGAAGTAATTGAATCAAGGGAGAAGTGTGTGTGTGTGTGTGAAGACATCAGGGATGCTGGTGGACAAGCTGTGCATAACTTCTTTTAACTTAAAAATATAAAATACATATAATATGCATCTGGATTGACATGCAAGCACATCAGCAGATGGAATATTGTCATCTTCTGTCACAACATCTTGCATGACCTTAATCGTGTTTCAGGGCAACATTAGCCGACAGGAAGCAGTCAGCATGATTCCTCCACTGGTGCTGGACATTCGCCCTAACAGCAGGGTAGCTAAACATGATCCAAAATATTAATCTAATAGCAGTATTAATGACTTTAAAACAGAGAGATGATCATTGTTATTGTGCATAAATATATTTTGTATTTCAGTTAGTCTTTTCGTTCAGTCATTGCCACCAATGTTGTCTTGATAATGTAACCTTTCAGTTGGTGATACCTCTTTGTATAGAAAGAAGCTACACGTAACATTTGCCATTGCCACACTCCAAGAGTGAAGTCTGCCCCCTCCCTCCCAGAAACTGGTTTTAACCACTAACAAAATATTTTTGCGATTTTGTTTTGGCTATGATCAGGTGTTGGATATGTGCGCATCTCCTGGCTCGAAGACTGCACAGCTTATAGAATATCTTCATAAAGACGAGTCTGCTGTTCCAGGTTAGTGTATGTCTGGAAAGCTGATCATTCTGTTTCAGTGTTTGAATTCTTGGCCATGATTAGTGTGCAGTCGTGCCACATATTGGAAATTGAATGTTACTGAATTGAAGAAGTGGGTGCATGCTTTTGTTAGAAGTTGAGGGAGAGAGTATTTGGCTGTGTTTGTGCATGCATTTTTTGTGACAGTACATACTGCTTTAATGTAGACCTTGCTCATTGAAACAGAGGGCTTCGTGGTGGCAAACGACTGGGACAACAAGCGTTGCTACCTGATGGTGCACCAGGTGAAGCGGCTGTCCAGCCCGTGCTGCATGATCGTCAACCACGATGCTGCCTTTTTCCCCAAACTGCAGAGCACATTATATGTAAGATGTGTCTTTTAAACATCATTTTTAAAATAGATATTTTAATGTTAAAGACTTGAATTGCTGGTAGTTTGGAGGATATATGAGAATTGAAGGGGGTGTCCAAATTTACAATGGATGTGAATAACGTATTTCTTTGTGTAAATGTAATCTGCCCATTCACCTCAAAAGACGATATGTTTCTGTGACTGTTAAAATGCGTGGATGCTTTGGTAACAAACTGCCACAATTCTTAAAATTTGCTGACATGATGGGTTCAGTTGAACTTGAACTTAAGCCTTAGACTGTCAGGGAAGAGTAAATGTTAAATATCTTTGGTAGGCAACAATCTTTGTGAAATAAATCATGTGCTTGATATATTGAAATCAAAAGGTCTTTGCACTGTGATGTGTTGTAATGTAGAAAAGCTGATGAGACTGTGCACATTATATAAACATGTCTCGGGTAAATTTGTAACATGCAACAAAAACTACAAACTCCGTAGTCGTGTGGCTGTTGCAGTCTGAAAAGCCACAAGTACTTCTTTTTGACAGAATTCTGGCAGATGTTCCATGCAGGTGAGGAACAATACTTTTCTGCCTTTAACACCTTTCCTGCCTTCAAACAACAAGTACCTCCAAAGAATTGCTAATAAGTTTTTCCCAGTGATCAAGTACATTAGCTGAGGTCAAGTTTCTATAAGTTAGTAAGTAGGGGAAACAGCTGTGGATGTGGCCCTTCAGCATTAGTTTTTTTTTAATAAAAACTTCCAGATGAGGTCGTCATGTATGATGTATCTGTCTTGTGTGGAGCACTTTTCACGTCCAGTCTGTCTTCCCTTTGTGCAACTGATACTTCACGCCTGATATTATTTGATAGGTCAAAGAACTGTGTACACATTTTTGTACAACACTTGTTTCAGTGGAGATGGAACCATTAGAAAGAACATTGATGTGTGGAAAAAATGGACTCCAAACATGGGATATGGTCTTCACGGGTAATGGATTTGTTATAAATCTACATAGATTTACAGAGTAAAGAAATGGATTTATGATTAGTTAGCATTCTCCTTCTATCATTTGCACTGTGCAGTAACAGGAAGTGGGCTTTGAAAAGCACTTAAGTTTTGGTGGAAATCTGAAGTGCATAGTTGTAAGTGCTTTGTGCTCCACCATTTGATGGTTGTACCACTGGGAATGACGTAGACAATTGCTCCATCCACAAAGGCTGCAGTTGAAGATTGTGAAGCGCGGGCTGGAGCTGCTTGAGACTGGCGGCCGCTTGGTGTACTCCACATGCTCCATGCACCCCGTTGAAGACGAGGCTGTTGTTGCAGAAATGCTGAGGCAGTGTCAAGGTAATTCTGCAAGTCGCTGTTGCTTGGCACCTGTTCTGAATGTAGGCAAGTATGTGGCTTGTATGGAGTAAGGCAAGGGCTGAGTGGTTAGAGTGCTGGCCTCCAGACCTGAAGGTGCAGTTCGATATGCACTGCAGCACATTTCTCACAGTTGACCCAGCTGTGAGTGGCTACCTGACGTGTGGGTCAGGAAAGGTAACCCAGTTGACCCAGCTGTGAGTGGCTACCTGACTTGTGGGTCAGGAAAGGTAACCCAGTTGACCCAGCTGTGAGTGGCTACCTGACGTGTGGGTCAGGAAAGGTAAGGCTGTGAGGGAGAGGAGATGGGCACTGCCCTCAGGATACTGGGGTCTCATACACCCACCTCCCCTACGACCTGAAAGAGGTCATGAGACAATCTCTAACTCGATGTGCACTGCAGGAAGTAACAAAAACTTGATATGTTTTTTTTCCATTAAAAAAACTTAAACCACAGCATAAGAAGAGCATAAGAGAAACCAGAAATTTCTTGGGTGTAGAGAGCACTTGAAGGGTATCCACAGAATCACATCCGTCCGTCTGAAATCTGGCTGTTGTTTTTCAGGGTCGGTAGAGCTGGTTGATGTCTCTTCTTCCCTTCCGGGCCTGAAGTATGTGCCAGGCCTCTCAAACTGGAGGGTGAGGGGAGAATTGTGTTGTGCAAATTTTCAAAAATGTGGTCCTAGTTGTACCACTGAACACCCAGTGAATACCCAGTGCTGATTGCAGCATTCAGCTCATCCTTATATCTACCAGTTGATAAGTGTCTTAAGTGTTTGACCTGTGCATCACTGATTTGGTCTTATGACCTTTAAACTAGATGAGCAATTTGTGCGCCTAGGTATTTTGTGGACAGATTGCTTTTGATGTACATGGCTGACAATTAAAAATCTCTCAAAATCTCAAAGCTCCACAAAGTGCAAAAGAATAAGAGTGCTTGGGCATTTTCCTTAGTTTTATCGACATTAGTAATGAAGCACCTGGTAGATCATGTTAGTATGTTGGTAACAGAGCACCTGAGTGCAAGTTGACTAAACCATGAAACTGCAAAAGTTCTTTCTTGATGCACACATCAAGCCTTCCTCTTGCTTCTCTTTTCAAGCTGATGACGAAAACAGGCCAGTGGATAGAAAACCATGATGAAGTACCACAACATTTAAGGTCTCAGATGACAAAAACCATGTTTCCACCTACACCTGAAGAAGCAGAGCGATTTAACCTTCACAGATGGTGAGCATTTCTGGCTGGTCAGCATATTCTCGGAAGGCTTCTCTGATCTCGTCACTAGACTATTCTGGACCCATTTGGGAATAAGCATCCTTCAAGCTTTTTTCTTTAAGGGTTCCCCCCCCAAACACTGTGGTTAAGATTACACCCCCCCCCCCCTTTGGGGGTGTGTGTGAGGTAGATAGGTCTGTTTTTATGAGAACCCTTGTGTAAAGAAAGGGGAGCTATCCATAGACCTAATGATTTTTTTTTTATCTCTACAAAAGATTGGATGTGAACGGATTCCAGACACTTTTGGGGGGTGAGGGGTGGGGTGAATAAGTTTAGGGTCAGCAAGAAAAAATAGGGTATGTCGGGTAACTTTAACCACTTTTTTGGGGGGGGTGGGGTGCTAAACAGTAAGCAAAGATTTTGATTGATGTGTGTATTGTAAATGTAGCATTTCATGACTGATCACTTTAATATTGGCTGAGAGTGCAGAGAAATGCCATAGGATGGAATTTATTGCTGGACTTGTTGCCTATTTATAAATCTTATATATAATGTGCAGCATCAGGGTGTTGGCACATCATCAGGACACTGGAGGATTTTTTATTGCTGTTTTGCACAAGATCCAGCATCTGCCATGGTCTAGAGAGGCAAGGCTTTGTCAAGGTAATTGCCTTTGTGCTGCAGAATGAAGGACAATGTGTGTGTGTGTGCACATGCTCATGCACGTATAGGCATGTGTGGTGTAGGGTAACGAGGTAAAATAGTCCACATATTTAATCAGGACTAAAGGATAATTTAACATTTTCAACTATTTAGAGAATGACTCGAGTTTGATGAAACTGAAGTGCAGCAATGGAAACCCTACAGAACATTACAAAATTTTATTTTTGGAGTGCAGCATATAAGCCTTCCTAGAGTGGCAGTGCATCATGAAATACATCTTGAGAAATACATAGACATGATCATCATACTTGGTGACCAGTTAAACAGAGGAGATAAATAATATTTATAAGATGTTCGTGTTTGTCAAATACTCAGACTTCATGACTTAATGTAGAGTGAAACCTGCGTTGTGCAAACTTTTTGACCAACAGACACCTGTCTTGAGACATTTATGACTGACACAGATTAGTTTCTAACCCTAAATGCCCTCTCACTAACAGACACCTGTCTTGGGACATTTATGATTGACACAATTTCTTACCCTAAATGCCCTCTCACTAACAGACACCTGTCTTGGAACATTTATGATTGATACAGATTGGTTGCTAACCCTAAATGCCCTCTCACTAACAGACACCTGTCTTGGGACATTTATGATTGATACAGATTGGTTTCTAACCCCAAATGCCATCCAGCCCACAGACACCAGCAGAACAAGGACAGGGACAGTGACAGGGAGTTTCGGGACCTAACTTGAACTTTACCTGTGACAAAGGGACAGCTTTACATGCTTTTCGTGTTTCCTCCACCTCCCCCATTTTTTTTTTTGGTTTACCACTTTCTCATACATGCATGACTTTATCTGAGAATTCATACCCATAAGCTTGTTGTAAAATCTTTAGTTTCCTTTACTCATGAGTGCTTGGGTCAGTGAGCCAGAAAATATAGATTGAATGCCATGCAACCAAAACAATTCTAATGCTTGATCAGGGTGTGAGGGTTTTAAAACAGAAAGGAGGTCTGTCCATTATATTGGTAAGGATTTTTAGTGCAGGAAGACACAGATTCTCACATCAAATCTGATCACAAAATTGTACTTAGTGAATGGGAGAATTGTGGCTACTTCAATCTGAAATATGTCCAAAAGACGAACTGCAAGGGTGTAAATGTCGAATCCATGTGGGACTGATTCTGCCCAGGAAAATCAAGGAACCTACTAGTCACTAAATTAGTGGATATCTGATGCAGGCACGATTCTGCCTTCCACCCCTACCCCTCCTTGTTCTTCCTGTCTCCGATCTGCTTCATATATGTATTTCAGTTGTTTAAATAGTGTGCAATAAAGTAATTTTAAATAATTGTCAGTTTCAAAGGCTATTGTTGCAGATAAATGTGTTATGGTTTAATCTAGGTTTTACATTGGCTTTGGCACCTGTCATGTAGACACAGTTTGGTGGAACGAAGGATGTCTGCACAAGGCAGGTTTCACTGTAGTTGGCTGCCACCCTGTGGCAGATAAAAGGTTCCTCCGAGTACATGCCCTTCTGCTCTTCATGTAGACATACTTTCACTTAAACCAGACTGCCCAGACATCCTACTTCCATCTGGTATCTTAGCTTTTCCTCACAAACTGTTTGTTTCTTCGAATTCTCTGTAAATTCTTAGAAGGGAAGACCAGTCTTGCAGAAGAGGGTGGACATGATGATAGAATGGGCAACACACCTCCAACAGCTGAACAGGCTGAAGACGATGACAAAATGGGCAACACACCTCCCACAACTGAACAGGCTGAAGACGATGACAAAATGGGCAACACACCTCCCACAACTGAACAGGCTGGAGATGATGACAAAATGGGCAACACACCTCCCACAACTGAACAGGCTGGAGATGATGACAAAATGGGCAACACACCTCCAACAGCTGAACAGGCTGGAGATGATGATAGAATGGATGACACACCTTCCACAGCGGAAGAGGGTGGTGCTTGTGTTGAGTCTAACCAGAACAGTTCTGGAACCCTAAGTTTGCCAGAGAACAGGAAAAGAAAAGCAGAGATTGAGGAAGGGTAGGCTCTCGTTGCTTTTGTGGAATTTTTATAAAAATTACAAAGTCATGGTGACTTTTTTCCCCTCCATCTTTATTTTTCAATCACTTTATGTAAGCATGGTTTCAGGTGCCTCAAAAAAGTTTGCAGCTTAAAAATAGTTGTCACCTGTCTTTTGCATATCAAAAAGTAATTGTATTTAAGAGTATGTTAACAAGCATTAATTTTGGCATTTTTTGGCTCTTGTTATCTTTCATTTCACTAGTTTTGCATTTTCAATATTTAGTTAGTCTTCTAGTCAGTTTGCATTCTGACAGTTGTCTCAGCAAGTTAAGTCGCAAAAGTGAATACGTCAGAGGTTGAGCTGTTTGAGTGCTTTCTGCACAACGGCAGTGAGTCAGTGGGATGGAGATTATTTTTAGATTATTGTTCAATGTCAAGTCAGTAGCAAAAGTCCTATTGTGATGGGGAAGGAGGAAAGAGGGGGAATAGGGTGGAGTGGAGGCAGGAAAGAGAAAACTGGAGCCCTCAGGGAAAACCTGCTGATGGCCAGCCCTGTGACAGGCTCCACATGCAAAGGAAGTAGGGGTACTAGATGAAAGTTCTGAATCCACAAACCCCTGTATTGGCAACAAGCATTCATTACCATTATGCTACAGGCCACCCTCAGAATGGAGAGGAGACTGTTAGAACCTAGCTGATGATAACCTTCTGTGTGCAGTGGCTTCACTGTTTTGACTGTTGTGCTTGTCAATGATTACAGACTTCAGCCAAAGAAGCAGCCATTCAAGGGATACAAAGAGGATCCTTTCTTATTCCTACAGCCTGATGACTCTGTGTGGGGGCCAGTGAGGTCTGGTGTTTTATATAGTGAAGTTTTATATGTGGATTGATATATTTCATATATTGAAGTTTCATATACTCATGTATTTCCTCTTTTGATTCCCCTTATAATCCCGACAGATGCTGCACAGCCAACCAGCTGATGCCCATAAAATGCATGTAGATAATACCAGAAAGAACTATATAGCCCATGACAAACTACCCATAACTTACAGCAGACCTGTTTGTAATCTGCCAGGACTTGTATCTGTCATATTTTTATCTGGACAAAGACTGCGGCCGACACAAAAAAAGATTTCTAAAGTGATCCGCACCTCCATTGACTCGGCTGATTTACCACCATCAGCCAAACTTCTCATCAAGAAAGACACGAAACAACCGTCCTTCTATTTACTGCCAAAAATACACAAAACTAATAACCCTAGCCGACCCATTGTCTCTGCTTGCAGCTGCCCCACAGAGAACATTTCCCATTATTTAGACAGCATACTTCAGCCCATCGTCCAGTCGCTCCCCACCTACATCAAAGATACCACAGACACTCTCAGACTCCTGGACCATTTCAATTCCTCCCACACTTTCACGCCCACCCTCCTCTTCACCCTTGACGTCACATCCCTATACACATCCATACCCCACACTGATGGCTTGACTGCACTGTCTTTCTTCCTCCACTCACGCAGCGACCCCCACCCTCCTACACACACTCTGATTAGGTTGGCTGAGTTGGTCCTCAAGCTCAACACATTCGAGTTTGACAGCCAGTGTTTCCACCAGATTAGCGGCGTGGCGATGGGCACCAAAATGGGCCCTAGTTATGCTTGTCTCTTCATGGGTTGGCTGGAACATAACATCCGCAACAGCTACACGGGCCCCACACCAGAATTGTACAGACGTTACATCGACGATGGTCTAGGCGCCACTTCCCTCCTTGAGTCTCAGTTATTGCAGTACATCCATTACATACAACACTTCCACCCCTCCATTCAATACACCTACACCATTTCATGCACCTCTGTCACATTCCTCGACATCAACATAACATTGCAGAACGGCCACCTTGCAAGCACCATCCATTACAAACCTACGGACTCACACTCCTACCTTGATTTCCACTCATCTCACCCACCCTCCACCCTGCACAGCATACCCTTCTCGCAGTTTCTGAGACTCTGTAGATTATGCTCTGATGACACTGACTTCCATGAACAATCCGGCAGAATGGTAGACTTTTTCCTCGCCCGCAAATATCCCTTCAAACTTCTACACACTGCTAGACAGAAAGTTGCCGCCACACCATGCGCACTTACACTACAACCCTCCCACCACCACAGACACACAGAACCAAGGCCGATCACTGTACTGACCCACCACCCCCACAACCACCCAGTACGTAGGATCCTCCTTTCCAACTGGCGCCTGTTGTCCAAATCTGAACCTGACCTCTTCAAAAAACTCCCCCTCCTAGCTTCTCGGCGGGATAAGAACCTGTGAGACCTTCTAGTACACTCTAAACTAAAACCGACTACCTCCCTCCCCCCTTCCTGCGGCTCCACCCCGTGCAATGTCCCCCGTTGCCACACTTGCCCCTACCTGAATACCGCCACTACACTCCACACACCCAACACCACCTTTGTCATCAAACGCAACTTCACCTGCACCAACAGCAACATCGTCTACGCCATCACATGCACCCTATGTCCCACCCTTTTCTACATCGGGGGGACAGAACGCACACTCAACACCCGCTTCACAGAACATCTAGCTGACACTAAACACTGCAGAAACACACCAGTTGCACGTCACTTCAGCACACCCCCACACACAGCTGACAACATGAGGGTCTGTGGTATCTGGAAAATGAAGGGCGACTCCATTGACCGCAAGAATATGGAGTCCTACTTCATTACCCATTTCGGTACCATGGCACCCACTGGTCTCAACCTTAAACACTGACCCTCCCCCTCCCTTCCCTTAACCCCTCCACCCCTCCGTCTCTAACTTTTTCTCTCACATCCTTCCCACACTCTCTCTCTTTCTCACCGACGCCCCCTTACCCACGCTTTCTCTTTCTCTTTCTCTCTCCCCCGCCCACTCTCCACCCCCACCCTTCTCTATCCTTTCCTACCCACCTTGCGATTGGCTGTCCCTCTTTTTAACCTTTCTTACTCACTGTCCCCTGGTCATTCTCCTGCCTTGCAGCCAACGCGCCACATCTACTGCAGATAAGTCTTTTTCCTTTTCATTTTTTCGTCGTTTTTGTGTTGTCCTGATGAAGGGGTAGTGCCCCGAAACATGTAGATTGTCTTCGTCTTTGTCCCTTTTCTAGCTTAGTACAGTTCCCTTGTTTTACATTTAATTTGGGCTTATCCTCCAAGCGGGAGTCACTTGTTTTTCTTGGACAAAGACTTTTTAAGATGAGCAGATTTATGTGTGCCAGTAATTCTGTTTTCCATTTTTAGGGACTTTTATGGTCTGGGGGAGGACTTTCCAGTGAGACAGCTGCTGTACAGGTCAGAGCAGGGTCCTAAACGCTGTCTCTACTTCGTCTCCAAGGCATTGGCCAACATTGTGGAGAACAACAGAGAGAAACTACGGGTGAGCATGGGTGCGAAACACTGTTTAAAGACAGTAAGAAAAGGGTGTTACACGGCCTGATTGTTTCTGGTACATTGACGTCTGAACTAGAGCCTCTTGCGGTATACAAGACACCTCTCCTGGTGCCCAGCATTTGATGATTCTGTCCAACAGAGTCACGGCTGTAGCATTTTTAAATAACTAGGCCAGCACTCCTGTGCCACTGTACCTCCACACCAAAGACATTCGTCTGTGGTGTGATGCTCATGGCACTCGCTTGACGATCAACTCTTTGTTCGAGGCTACCTGTGGCATCTTCGGGTGGACAAGTTCTAAACTGCATTAACTTTTAGGAAGATCAGTTGGAAGAAAGTGTGTTTCTTGTGCTGCCAGTCCTCACTTGTGTTGCAATTCAGCATGTAGCACCCATTTCTAACTGCATTAAAAGGCAAAATTTTCTATGCCAGATTGGTTTCAGTAAAGTTAGAAATGGGTATCATACACCCTACCTTCTCCGCACTTTGGTGGCTTCGCAACTGAACTGAACGCTACAAGCTTGAGCGGTGACAATGAGGGTTAAAGCCAGCCACTGATGACATTGGAGTTATCTATTCTTGTTGTCTACACAACAGACAAGAAGTTCGGCCATTTTGCTATGCTCTTGTGTCTCAATCAGACCCATTTCTAACCTTACTACAACTAATTTTATGTAAAATTACCCTTTTCTTCGTTTGTTTGCAAATGTTGGTGGACATGCTTGACTTTGACCTCATTTCCTTTCCCATCTGGGCAGTTCATCAACATGGGGGTGAAGACACTCACTCGCAGTCCATCACCTGTGGTCCCTGAATGCGATTTTCGTTTGACACAAGAGGTGAGGACACATGAATCGTGTGAAGCCTAGTTCCGTTTATGAAGGACAAGTGTTGTTAATTTGCTTTGGAAGTTGGAAAATGATGAGCAAGCAGTTAAAGTCTTTCGAACAAAGAACCTGTTCTTCCACTTCCTGCTACTTGCATGATAATCCTTTTGTTCACATCTTGATGTGGGAGGGTTTTTGACAGGAAACAGTTTTCCACGCATGCCAGGGCACTTAAAAACAATAAATTGAGTAGATAATGCCATTATTGCAGTGCATGGGATCATTGCGAGATCTGTTTGCTAAGCGGAGAGTGTTCATCACAGCACACGATGTAGTGGTCATATTAAGTCAAGAGAGCCCTTTCTTCTGTAAACTTTCCCAATCAACGCAGGATGTGATTGCAAAGACTGGTAAGTGCCTGATTGTTCCCCTTTGTGAATTTGTAGATGGCTCAAGATACTTTAGTTACCATAGAATATATATCTATTGTCTATTGTGGACACCAAATACATTACAACTATAGCTCGACCTGTAGTAAACAAAATTGTTGAGCTTGTAATTGTTGTAAACTTCTGTGTGTACCCTGTCAGGGTCAAATCTTCCATTAAAGTCTTTGAAAATGTTTTGGTTTCTCCTGCCCCTGTTCCAGATCCTGGAAGTGTGGTGTTTGTTTTCAGACCCACAGAGAGGTAAGCTTTTGTTAGTGCTCATCTAAATGTGTGTGTGTGTGATTGGTTTAGTGGATGCATGTAGGCTTGCCTGTGCATCTATACTTGCATTTCACTCCATCGATTTAATCCTGTTTCATACTGAAATCTCAGTGAAATCGTGTTATGAAGACCACACTATGTTCTCACTTTAAATCATATGTAATGCACATTTGAAGATTGCTTTCTGTAAATGTGAGTCTTAAATGGATTTGGAATTTCTTTTCTTACATTCAAGCACCTATGCTTTAAATTATAAACACAAACACTTTTCTATCTAGTTGTGGTCTGTATCAGTATTGATGTAGATTGCTGCTCCCTTTGTCTGCCTGTCAGTGAACCAGAGCCCAGCTGTGAAGTGACATTCTGTGGCTGGAGAGGTCGCACTACAGTGCGTTCCTTTGTCCCAAGGTTTGAGCGTGAGCATTGCTTGCGCCTGTTTGGCAAGGACCTGCAGGAGATGAGTAAGTTGAAACAGGTGCAAATCTTATGGGAATCCTAGCACTGTCTGTTTGAATAGAAACGAGTTTGATGATAGGTTGATACAGTTTTCAGCTCACGCCAGCAGGATTTGTGACTAAGCTGAGATCTGTTTTGGATGAACTAACCTACCATTAAGTTTTCACGACGTTGATGGCAAAGATCCTCCCCCACTGTTTAATATGCCAGTCTGTTGAAGGTGTGCTTTACTTGTGTGCTGCCAAAACTTGGTGCAGCTTAGAAAATTTGGTTTAGAAAGAAGTCAAAGTGTTTTGCCTTTGTTTTACAGTTTCAGAGATGTTTCTGTTTTTCTTTGTTGTTTTTAAGGTATCTATGCATTAGAGTATATGTCTGCAGATGATGAAGTTCAGCAACGGAAGAAGGCAAAGGAAATGGAAACGACAGCTGCAGTTGCAGCCAATGACAGCAGTAATGCAGCAGACGTGCCGTCACCGGAACAGGATCAGGATACCGCATCCATCAAAACAGAAACAGGTTTACCATCCATTGCTGACGATGATGGTGTTCAAGGCTTTCCCGAGGAGGTGGATGCTGTAAAGAAGGGGAACTTAGAGATGGAGGCAGCTGAGGATGGGGTTGCTAACATTACATCCACCTCTGCAGTCGAAGAAGGTTCCAACTTGCAATAGAAGCATATGTGTGCAGAGGCTTTTAACAGGATACCATTGGACGAATGAGAGGAATGTGTTCATTTTAAACTGTGAAATTAGTTCTCTCTTGTTAAACTAAGGTGGATATCACACAAGAACCTGCTTCGGTGTCTTTTCTGAGCAACTTGTCACTGAAAGCAGAAAATTTGTTCTTTAACAAATTCATTCAAATGGGTTCCATCTTATTTTTAAACTGCTTCTGCCATGTTGCCTTTACCATTTTAAGACTTTTTTTTGTAACAAATTCTGGTAGGGCGATATTTTTGCTTTATGCTTCATGTGACATAAATTCTGTAGCTTTTGTTCATAAGTTTTATTTTGTTGAATAATTCAGTTTCAGTGGCTTCGGTTCACTGCCTCTGAATACAGATGCAGAGAGCAAAGTAGCTTCTGCAGAATGTCAGCGTGCACAGGCAGTAGTGTCCGACAGCATCTTACAAAACTAGGCACTGCATGTTAGTCACTGAATGATAAAGACAGAGATTAAAGAGTGCAGTTTTTCATCATTCAAACTTATACCTAGATTAGAAAGACAAGTAGAATAGGGGATAAAAACACCCAAACTTTGATGAGTGCTTAATATTGGAGGGTTTGGCCCACCTATAATCAGTTTGGTTTTTGTCAGTACTCTCTAACTTGTGCAAACTGATGCTTCTCCTTGTCAATGTCAGAATATATTTTCTTCCCCTGTTCTTAAATTGCTTAATACAAATAAAGTTAATTTTGTCAAATGATCTTAAATTTTGTGTTGTACTGCGTTTGTATGATTTTGTATGTATAGCTATGCTGAGCATGTTCGTTTTGGTGATGGAAGAGTGCTCCGTCTCCAGTCAACCCTATCAGACATCTTGCCCAGCAATCAGAAGCCAAAAAATAAGAAAACTTGCATGGTGGTTTTATAAAATTTATACGGTTAAAATTTTCTGCTGACTACAATAGTCTCTTCAAACCATGCTCCTCACAAATTAAAGCATGACAAAGCAAACTGGTTTCCTGATCTGAAAGATTGCTAACAAGTTTTTTTTTAAAAATGGTTATCAAAAATGCCAAACTCTCCAGTTTCCAGTCTTAAAAACTAAAACAGGAGACCAGTTCATGATTTGGCTTTATCTACATCACCATAAACAGAACTAAAAAGAAAAATAAACGTATGATTTAATATGAACTACTGAAATGCAGTGTATCAAACCCCTAACGCCCCCCCTGCTCACAAAAATATTTGTGAATTGAGACATTTCTCTCTGTGTATTATTTATACAAATATCATATCAATGCACAGTAGGTTTGGAAAATCTCCCATGCACAATAACTACAGCAGTGAAAAAGCTGCATTTCAGAAAGAATTTCCATTAAGGTGGAGTTCTGCCATTTCTGGTTCTGCTGGAGTCCTTTTTGAGACCAGTGTAAACCTGATGAGAAAATTATGTGGTAACGTGTGCAGTGTGTGGAAATGCACTGCAAGGTATACTATGTGAGTAAAATTTTAACCTTACCTGGTTTATATGTATTTTCATTTGTGTTGTAAGTAAAGAGAAACCCATTCTGGGAGTCTATAGCAGCATTGCCTTTGCACATAATTATTTAAAGACAAGTGAATTTCTCACTGTCCGCAACTCACGTTGGATTATTTTATCACATTTACCAAAGATACTGTGTGCACTAAGGTGGTTTAGAAAGATTAGAGATTTATTGCTTATGGCAGCGCCTAGATACCTGCCACTTTTTTTCTCCTTTTTGACTTTTTCCTGTTCTCACCTCTGGCAGTTATTGTGCATGTAACATGAGAATTTAATACAGCGCTGCAGTAGCTTCACTGAAGCGAACATATTTAGAGCCAGCAAACAATGTCCTCCTGGCTGAATTCGAACTTATCCTACTCCAACTGTTCAGCAGCACAGGTACAGAAGCTAAAGCCATTAAAACAAAAATCCACAGCAAACCTCAAATCAAGCTAACTTCCTATTTTCAAAACCCACATAAACTTCCTTCTGGGCTTAACTGATGCTAAAACTCGGATACATGCACACCTTGCTTCGAGAAAGAAGTCTTGCACAAACCAAATAATGTCCCATGTATGCATGTTTACTAGTGTCGAAGGGGTTGTGGGGTGTAGTGGCTGGGCACCAAACCAATATAGGTGCCAAATATTAATTCCTGCAAATGGGGCTTACTGGTGGTTGGGCAAAGTAAAATGTACGTTCATCTTTATGAGCATTCAAGGCAAAAGTAAACTTGTAAAAGAAACAGCTGTGATATTTGTACTAACAGCAACAAACGGCATCACAAATATTCACCATGTGGTTGACGGTGTCGTTTAAAGCTGTTAACTATTGCATTATTGTGATAGGTACTGCCTGGTGCGCACATGTGGGAGGTGTGTGTATGTGTGCATGTGTGTACACTCGTGTGTGAGAGAGGTATCCGACACAGACACACACGTAACTTACGTTTCTGGTAAGCTTATTTGCTATGTACAAGGCAGTCATCAAGGAATTTTCCCACATACAAACATGGAATGTAAATGGGGTTTTTTTGGTTAAGAAAGCTTAGCTGTGAATGTTTCTCATGATTAAAAATGCACCTCTACAAATCGTTGTCATGAATTTAAAGAAAAATGAAAATTGGTAAACTGTTGTAGTGAACAACATGCTCATCTGTAAATGGACGTGGATGTCATGGTTAAAATTGCAATCTCCAAAAAATGATCGTCTTATAAAGAATGCTGAAGTGGATGAAGTGATCTTTTGGCTTGCAAAAGACAGTTTCAGCTAGCCATTAAAGTCCTCTGACAAGCGGAACTGCATGTGAACCTCAAGAAATGATGCAACATTCTGATCTCTTGTACAAAGTGACTGAGGTAGGGACTGCTTACGTAAATGCACGGCACTGCAGTAAAAGGCAGTTTCAGAAGTCATAAGTACACCATAAAGATTGTTGTCTGTTGAAGGTCTGGAGACGCAGTAGATGTATAGAAAAACCAAGATTGTCGTAGAGACATGTATGAAGATGGAATGAGTCACGAGTGAGAGATCATTCCCAGTCTGCTTATAGCCAGTGCCAACAATTCGAAAGCAGCGTTTTTGGAAATCTACCTTATTTGTATTGGCTGCTGATGGCAAATTTGCTTAAGTCTGACATGTCCTCGCCACTGACCGTAGAAGTGTCGCGAAATGCAAAAAGTAAAAATATGCAGGGACGGGGCGACCCCACCCGTAACCTCTTTCTTTCAGGTTTTATCTTCTTTTTTTTTTTAGGAGTTTAAAAACGAATGCACTAAAAGTCCACCAAGTAGACCAGCCAGTAGACAATGTTGAAGATTAGGAATGCGAGTGGGAAGACCACACGAGAGACTTTGTCAACCATCCGAGCTTTCTCGAGGTTGTTCAAACTTTTCAGGAAGGCGACCTTCTGTTCTATTTCCATCTCCATCTGCTCCATCTGTCGACAGAGAAACAAAGCACATCAGCAGAGAATCCACCACAGCTCTAGTGACGGACGATTAAAGACACCATACCCCACCATACCCCATCCAGTCGGCAGACGCTCCTCACAGTGAGTCAAACACAACTCTAGATTATTTGTAGCTGCAGATCGGTGGGATTATCTTATTAGAATACGGACTTTAAAGGATATAGCGGGCACCGTATGATGTGCATGTAAAGAGTGACAGATGACAGCTGAACGTTCTGGTATGTCTGTGAACACCAATAAACATGGACATGTACATGTATGTATGTGCGTGTGAACACTCAGGCAAGAGTCTGCAAATCTCTTTCAGGATTTTGACATTCGACGTTTGCACCAACCTCTTGCCGACTCATTTTCCTGGACACCACGGGATCGTGAGATGAGAAGCTGCCTCTCGCAAAATCTCCGTTGCCAAAGCTACCGGTGCCAAAGCTGCCGGTACCAAAGCTCGGATTTCCTAGGGGGACGGGAGGCGGAGTGGACGGCTGGGGCAGCTGGGGGCCGGATGGGGCCACGACGCTGAGGTTGGTCTGGCTGGTCACGGCTGACGGCGTGTCCTTCCGACGTTTCTGCACGCGGGACTGGACGTTGCCGTAGGCGAACTCCAGCAGCGCCGCGAAGACGAAGACGAGGCAGCCCTGTGACGTAGTCAGTTGACAAGTAAAGACATCCCTTCCAAGGCTCATTCATCTGCCACCGTTTCAATATCCATTACTCACACCAACAGTCAAATCGCAATATGCTTTTACAGGGCGAGCAACACAGCAAGTGAAAAGTGTCCCGTTTCAAGTTGATTTAGTTTAGTATGGAGTGAAAGCGGACTTGAGTATTCTTTAACTCCTTAATCAGGTTGTTTTCATCTGCTGCGCCTCACATCTTTGTTCTCATACATAAAAGTGTTCGTATAAGCCATACATCCTGTGGAAGTTACGCGAAATTTTGTGGAACTCGCATGCACTTTCCTAGCCCCACAAACACACTCATACCCCCCTCGGTGGTCTAGTGGTTAAGGCGTCCGCTTCCGAGGCGGGAGGTCGGTGATGCGCATCTCGGCCGAGTCCGCATCCCGGCCGAGTCCTACCTAAGACTTAAAAATTGGCAATCTAGTAGCTGCCCTGCCAGACGCCTGGCACTACAGGGAACAGAACTAGGACTGGTTGGCCCAGTGTCAGTATATTGTGACTGGATGGGACTGAAGCTTGAGTTGCGCCATCAGTCCCACGTATGGCAGCAGGTAAACTTTGTCTAAGCAACACCGTCCTGATATGCACATAGTTTGGGACTGGACGTTAAGCAACAAATACCTCCCCCCACCCCCTTCCCGACCACAATCTCAGTTCGCATGCCTGGCATTTAGACTGAACGCCAAGAACATTGACAAATATATATCACAGGCACTAATATTTTTGAACGTGTTCATACTGATCGATACACAAAAGTTTCCTGAGGGGAAGAAAAGCTATTTTGAAATCCGTTGCTGACTGGTCCATCAAAAGGTTACACGTCCGCAGTAAGCATCCAGCGGAGACTGGAATGGGGGGGGGGGGAAGGTAAGGGGGCACGAACTTTTTTTTTATCACAGCGATAGTTGCTATCCTTTCCACTTACCGCCATCCAGACGTCGAGAGCTTTGAGGTAGGATACCCGGGGTAGCGAGGCCTTCTCGCCCGTGCTCTGCGTGGTCAAAGTGAGGACAGTGAGCAGGCCCAGCGACACGCGGGCGGGGGTGGCGTCCAGGTCGATCCAGAAGGACACCCACGACAGGATGACGATGAGCACGGAAGGCACGTACACCTGGGCGATATAGTAGCCCACCTGTCTCTTCAGCTTGAAGTCCGCGCGGATACAGGTGTAGTTACCTGAGGGGCAGACAAAGTGCGAACCTGTAAGTAGTGACCAGGAGTAGAACAAGAAGGAAGAATGGAAGAATAAAAGTGGACCCCGTAAGCAGTGACCAGGAGAAACGTAACCCTGAGGAGAAGACTAGAAGAAACGTAACCCTGAGGACTCATACAGTGGTCATTTGCAGGTATTGAAGGCTATTACTGCACTCATTTCATTTGCCGCGTATTGAAGCAGACGCAGCGCGATGAAGAAAAGTCGTGGTGACATACTGAGCATTTTGAGAGATAGAAGGGTAAAAGAAACTCTTCCAGTGTCGCCAGTGAGACGCAGTGGGGAGCAAGGGAGGGGGAGCCGGGGTACTTTACACATGCTATTGAAACTGCGAACACAAAGAGGTTTTCAGGGTGCACTCATGTACGCGGCGGGTGTGAAAAGCAAGTAATCATTTTCCCTCCAGCTATTTCCCCATATTACATAACTTATTTTTTATGATTTTTGAATAACTTGAGTTCGTAAAACATGCGGAGGAGAGCAAGGCAAGGAGGGGAACGCTGTACTAAGTGCCGAGCACGGTGGTAGTTAGAGTGTTGTCGTATTTGTATTAATCCACACCAACCCTTCTTGTGAGGTAATGTCTGTGTCACGCGAACGTTGCCCCTGAAAACCCTCCGGCAGAGAAAGTCAATCTGTTTGACACATCTGACGTGCCTGACACCCGTGAGATGCACATCACCCAACGACCCAAGTTCTTTTTCCCAGTCATCATGATTGCCAGGAAGCGACCCTAGGTGTTCCGAACCTCTGTTACGATGCATGAAATGGAACAGGCACGAGAACACTGTGTACAAACTATCTCCCCAACCCAAACGAGCATAACTAAGAGCGAGCCAACTTAACACACGTTTCTGGACGTTCCCGATCTTGGTGGGTCCTAGTCTTCCCCCTCCCTTCTCTCCCCCTTGCCCTTCGGCCCCCCCCCCCCTTCGTGAAAGATCTATTACGCATTACCGGTTTCCACGCCCACTATCATAATGCAGGGATTCGCTGCAAAGGGCGTGTGAAATCACGTCTGAATACAGCGTGACTGCGACACTGTCCCGCGGGATTAACATACCGCCATGACAGCTAAGGCTTCATTATTCTGAGCAAACATTAGTGTTGGTATAGCGCTGTATGTCACTGTGTGCTTGATCCGTTTAAAAAATGTAGACACATCATGCATGTCGATCGCTAGTTTCATTCCCCCCACCCCCCGCCTCTTTCGAAGTTTTCTTGCTCGTCAACAACGATAATAATTATCCTCCGTCGTGCAGTGGAGGGTTCAACACCTGTATTTTACTACAGAAGGGCGGTGGTTACATAGCTTTGTTGGGAATCTCCCCGGTGTCTACATTTCTTCGAGAATGTTCCCTGTCTCCAGTCCCTAACTCCTATCCCCGCCTCCAGTCCATGGCTCCAACTCTCCATCCACCCCACCCCAACGTCTTCGCACTCGCAAAAACGCTCGAAATGCTGTCGGGCGGGAGGAAAAAAAGAAGGAATATTTGCTCTACGTATTTCTCAAAGTCGGATTTAAATTATGCTTCTTCTTACAGAAAATCTGATTACCCCCTCCCCCCCCCCAAATCTTCATTCCATCATAGAGCATTTTATCTCCTTCCATTACCGGGAAATGTGCCCCTATGTCGACTTTCGGGTTCATGCTGTGCTTACATGAATTATCACGAAGGAACAAACGGGGTGCAAGCAGGCAGATTATGACTGTTTCGAGTTCCCGCTGTGCTTATACAGATCATTTTGTAGCTTAAGCCAAGGCACAGCTTGGGGGAAATCCACTGACAAGGATTAACCCATTTAATGAGAACCGAAAAGGACAAAAGGACAACTGATCCTGGAATTTAAGTTAAAGGGAAACTTAACCCTAGACTCAACTTGAGATGAATTCATAGATATTGATATTGTGAGTCTTGTCAGCCACAAATTTCAAGCTGTATCGGTACTATTTCCATACAATCCACGTTTTAATTCCGGTAAATAGTGGTAGATGGACGTCGCCATGTTGTGGTACTCTTTCGCGAATGAAAGCAAAATATCGCTGCTGTCGTCTGGTCTGGTGACGTCAGCTCCCCAGAAGCATTCTTCAACATGCCACAGTACAAAGCGTTCGGCTGTTTCAACGAACAGTGAAAATTGTTTAATGTAGACGGAAGCCACAAGATCTTTTTTGGGATTATGAATCCAGCAAAATAAAAGATTTGTATGCACTATGTAAAAAGTTGCTTGAAAATTTAAAGAACGCCAAGTTGGCTCGTCATGCGTAAGAGTATATAAATGACACAAATCGCACCTCGTGTGCGAGGACCATTTTACCAGGGAGTGCTTTGAAGGCACCTACGAAAATGATGTGGCTGCTTCCCTTGGCTTCCATACTTTTAAGAAAAAGTTAAAGAAATTAGCCATTCCGACAATTATCAATACGAAGTGTGCAAATGAAAAAGGCATTGCAGTAAGGCTAGACCGGACGGAAGCTGAGCCTGAGCGTGAGAACAGACGATTACAGCTGAGAGTGAAAAGACAAGACAGCGCGGGTAAAATAAAAAATTCACATTTTTACTGCTAAACAACTAATTTAATGGTAATGATATAAAATATTACGGTTTTTTAAATCATGATATAATTTGTATGAAGTGTTATTTATTTTATATAAGTAAATGAAGAAAATATTTAAATAGGTATATACAAATAATGCATTCAGTATGGTTGATTTGTTAAAATATGCCATATGTATGGCCTACAAGGCCTGTATAGCAATACAAAGTACTTGAAAACAAACGCATGTATATGCATGTGTACATGGACACACCCG
>SMGT01008885.1:60261-83697 GCA_004794575.1 Lanistes nyassanus | reverse complement strand
TTGAAATTTAGGGTTAAAAAGATTCACAACATCAATATTCATTAATTCAAGACAGGTTACTTCTAAGGTTAAGTTTTCCTTTAATCTTTTATTTAATACTTGCCTTTGGTTAAACCGTCTGCTGATGCAGCAGCAGTAGGAGTCTTGTAACCGGAGGCTTAAAAGATGAGTGGAAAATGATGCCGTATGAGAATTTTAGGAGAAAGTACGTTAGACACTTAAAGCAAAAGACCACCAAAGCGCCTAGATTATGTATATACAGGTCAAAGTCTGATGTTGTGAACTGTAAAACCTTCTCCTAAAACATTACCCCGAAAAAATCTGTGTGTGTGTGGCGGAGAGGGGAGGGGGGATTCGTGTTGATACAGGGCATGTTGTTGATTCTCGATTGAAAGGGAGTTTGAAATTTCAAGATCTAAAGAATAACTTTCGCGACTAAAGTGAACACCGCCTTCCCTCACACACACACACACACCCTCGTTCTGTCTCTCACGGACTCACGCACGCGCGCACACCTATACACGCACGCACACTAACCCGCACGCACACGCACACACACGTGCAGTGGTACGCCGACTTACACGCAGACATTGGTACATGAAAGCTACTCCCCAGTAGTGCAGACAGGGTAGGATGAAATGCATAATGGGAGAGAGAAAAACAGGCTTCCAAAGAACGTTCACAAAAAGAGAGTATAGGTAGACTGCCGACAGAAAGAGAGGCTGCTCCAGGTCAGTGGGCCGAAGACCGAAAAAGATCGCGGGCCAGAGGTGCTGAGCTTCGTGCGAGGAATATGGAGACCGATGGTGCTTGAAGAAGAACGGAGACTGCGAGAAGGTGTAAACATAGGAAAGAGACTTGCACAGGCAGGCGGGATCAGAGTCATTAAGACAATTGTAGCAGAGAACGACAGCTTTGTACTGAACAAGCCATTTCTCACGGACAGAACTCACCTACGACCATACTGCCATCCTCGAACTGGAAGTTACAATCACGCACTCCGCTGTCCTCGACCTCAAACTGTGGCAGGGTCACGCCTTCCCGAAACATAACTGGAATTTGGTGCCATTTGAAGACAACGTTTTCCACGCTGTAGCTATCTGTAAAGTAAACACATTTCTTTTTGAGTAATCTCTCCACTCACTCCCTAATTATTATGGATATCAAGAAGCAGAATTTTGTATCTATCTTTCACTGTCACACAGATAGGATTCACAATTACATATCTAAGTTATGTAAAGAAATTTCGTTGAAAGGTTGTTCTACTCGCACTTAGGGTCTATAAAAGGCTTTAGAGACAGTGTGAAAAATGGAAAACTTTTACTTCCACTTGTCAGTGTACATGACAGTTTTACTTAAGCTGTCACGACAGTTTATTCACAGCGGTCGTTATTTATAACAATTTTACTCAAGGTTGCCAGCGTCTGTTACAATATTACGCACTACTGATGCAAAAGGTTAACTTCCTGCACCTGCGGTATACAGCACGGATTTACGCGCGGACAGGAAGCAAATTGCAGACAGTTTACTTACAGCTGCCCAGGTACAGGGAGCAAGTCTGTACATCGTGTGGGTATTTGCTAAGGTGAAGGTCACAGCTCAACGTCGTCGAGATTCTGAAAAATCGGAAAGAGATAATAACCGTGGCAACCGTAACAAACACAATAATTCCCTGTTCTCTCTCTCTCTCTCTCTCAAGCTATGATGTGTATTGCTAGACCTGTTTAGGTCTCTTTACCTTGATCTTGCTGAGGGTATGCTTGTTCTGCAGGACGAACTTGGACTTTGAAATCTGCTTCCAGTTCAAATGTTCTAGTGGAATACTTTACGAAAAGCGAAATCTAAAATACAACACTAAACGTGTCTGGTGCTGTTTTAATGTATACTTTTTTATAGTTTAGGAAATCAAGGGTGGATAAGTGAGTGAATAGGCGGGTGGATAAGCGGGTGGACAAGTGAGTGGACCAGTGGGTGGATAAGTGGTTGGATCAGCGGGTGGATAAGCGGGTGGATAAGTGGATGGATCAGAAGCCATAAGCCTCTGCTGATCAGCACGCCAAAGAAACGGAAGGACAGCCACGCGGACGGATGGACGGAGAAATATAGAGACAAAATGTACACTGCTTATCAGGGCTGACTACCCGACAGAAGGACAGTATAACGAACGGGCGGACAGACCTAACGACAGATGTGGCCAACATATTTAAGGAGCAGATTCTGGAGCTAAGCCTTGTGCAGGCTCCATGGCTATCTCTCTGAACATGGAGCCAGCCAGCCAACCAGCCAGCCAAACAGACGAACAGGGACGAACACTGGCCAATGCCTCGCCTACCTGAAACTAGAGGCAACGGTGCCGTTTCTGTAGACGTGCAGCAGGCGGTTAGGGAAGGTGACATCGTGGATCTTCGAATCCTTGCCGTTGATGAAGTACAGGTCGGGCAGCCAGAACGAATCGATCATCCGGGTATCCACCTCCAGCCGCTCCAGCACCTCTTGGCCGTTGATGGTCCGCGGCACCGTGTTGTTGCTGCTACTGTCGTTGCCGTGGTTGGCATCTGCCGCTGCAGCGCTCCCGCCGCTCTGCTGGCCGGCGTTGGGATGGAGATAGGCGCTCATGATCTGGTCGTTCCACGCCAGGCGCTTGTCCAGCCACCGCTCGCGTAGGAAGACCGTCATGGAGTAGTCCTGGCGGGCAGACCCACACCGACGTCATTGGCAGCGTCGGGCTGTGTGCGTGTGTGTTTGTGTGTGTGTTTGTTTGTGTGTATGTGTGTGTTAGTGTGTGTGTGTTAGTTTTTTGTGTTTATGTTTGTTCGTGCGTGTGTGTGTGTTTATTTGTGCACGTGTGTGTTTGTGCGCGTGCGTGCGTGCATGCGTGTGTGTGTGTGGCCTTTCTAGAACAACTTGTTGGCCTAACGATGGCTTATGCAAGCCCACAGAACAGCCAGTGTAAGGTCACTAAACGGCAAACGTAAAGTCCACAAGCGGCCTCAACGGCCGCCAGCTTGGAAGTCAAACGTAGTCGACTGTCCTACCACTAAAAATGTTCCAAACGGAGCAGTCACGAGGCATAACTTCCTTTTCAGCTGCTTTCTGCGACGCACTTAAGTGCAAAGTAGGGTCTGAAGGAATACCCAGAAAGGGTACACAGAGCCCATATTTTACGCACTGCCTTTTAACGTCTTTATGTTGTTATATTATTTTTTATATCGTGTTTTTTTTAATTAAATCATAAATTATGAGTGTAACTGCTAGCGGCGAGCCTGTCCGTTAGGGGTGGTGCCGCGCTATAGAAATCTTTTTGTTTTTGCTGCTGCTGTTGCTGTAGTTACACTATGTTTCAGTGCAGACACCTGTTGTCGGCAGATATACGGGACGGACGATGTACGCTGCATAACGCGCAAGATTCGCGCTGCACTTCCTAGTGATATTAATCCGCGTCTTTTATGGAATATACGTCGTAAATTGTTGCAGTCTCTCACAGTCCGTAGACAGCCTCATGATGGAAAAGAGACTAGATGTTAAATCACATTTTCTCCTCGCCCGACAAGGCAAGTAACCGTGTTGTTGTTGTTGTTGTTGTTGTTGTTGGTTTGGGAGGGAAAGTGCTTCCACCTCGCGGTGATTTCGCACTGAAGGGGAGGGGAGATGGGTGAGGGGTATAACCGTTACCTGCCTGAAAGTGACTAGCTATACTTGCAAGACTAACGAATCTTCTTTGAAAGTATTGAAAATACTGTGAGTATGCTCGGTCGTGTAAGTCGTCAGAAATGTTTTATTTGCCCGACACAAATGCATTTTTGGTCCGGACGACTGGGTAACCGTTAACATCTAGTAAAGCAGTCGTTTGGTAGAAAGTTTCCCAGCTTGATAGAAAGTTTTAAACTGGCTAGGAGGTTTTAAAGTTAAAGGCTGTTCCGTGACCCATTTTAGGTCGTAGGGGAGTTGGGGCTTTGTTCACCTGAGTCACCCATGTTCACCGTAGTCACCCATGTTCACCTGAGTCACCCATGTTCACCTTAGTCACTTATGTTCACCTTAGTCACCCATGTTCACCTTAGTCACCCATGTTCACCTTAGTCACCCATGTTCACCTTAGTCACCCATGTTCACCTGAGTCACCCATGTTCACCTTAGTTACCCGTGTTCACCTTAGTTACCCGTGTTCACCTTAGTCACCCATGTTCACCTTAGTCACCCATGTTCACCCGTCTCTCGCTTTTTCTAGTCTTTACGACCTCCATCCAACTAAACAGTGTCATGAGAATATGTTGCTGCCTTTTCGTTGAGTTAAAAGTATTGCAGATTGCTTGCGACATAATCACTTTAAAAAAATCCATAAGACATCGAGGCAAGAGGCGGGAGGGGCATGTCTGCAGTCTGTCAGGACAGCGAAATGCAAAATGTAGGCTACTGCAAAATTGTAGCCTATCTCGTTTCTGTACCAGGCTTTCATTATAGCAGACTAAGCCCTTTTCATATATTTGCTTGCCGTGAAGGAAACGTACATCAACAATCACCGCTGAAAAGAACAATGGCTATTCGTGGGGTAGTGATATTCTAAACACCCACCCCAGTGCAATCTCGGGCCACCGAGATCAAGCGAACAAACTAAAAATAACCAGTTGTCTGCTGTTGATGCACGCTGTGGCTGGTTTCATTGCCCCCGTGCGGCATTAGGAAAGGAATAGGGATTCTAATATTTCATCAGTGACCTGTCAGAGTTGTACTTCTTGAGCCGTTCCCACACCCTGTAATACGACTGAACCTTGAAAGCAAACCAAGACCAGCCGACAAAAAAACATCCGCTCATTCACATACTGCACAAAAATACTCCCACGTGAACGCTCCATGTAAACAAAGGATAGCTTACCGATGTCACCAAGTGCAAAACTTCTGACCACAAAGACAATTATTCTGTAATCCTCTCCTTCTGTCTGTCTGTTATGTTTTCGTTCTCCCTCTCTCCCGTGTCTGATTTGGTTTGTTTTTTGATATTTCACAAACTGTAGCTACTCTTGTTAATTTCGGCATTGGCTTAATTAATCACAGGAGCATAGTGAGAACAAATCTCTCTCTCTCTCTCTTCCCCCCCCCCCCCGTATCTGATGCTTAAAAAAAAAGATATTTCACAAACTGTTAATTTCGGCATTGGCTTACTTAATCACAGGACCATAACGAGAACAAATTTTTTCTCTCTCCCCCTGGACATAAATACGCCCATAAATTTTCACAGCTTTTCCAGTATAGCTTACCATAGCTGTTTCCGTGACAGAGTTGAAACTGAGGACGAAAATTTGAATTGTCACTTCCGTTGGAAAGTCTGAAAAGGACCAATGAAAACGCATGTGTTAAAATTGAAATCCCCAAAGGGTCTTAATAATGCCTTTCTTCTCTGATTTGATCTACCTAAGCGTTTGTTGTCTTCAGCTCTACACTAGTAGTACTTTTGCTTTCCATTTCTAAAATTTACATAATTTGTGTTTTTCTATCTTCAGACAATTGTTGCATTTGTTATTTTGCATATAGATCTGCAAAACCTTTGTCTTTTCAGTTTTAGTTTATTTGTTCCTTTTGTTTTTCGATATTTGTTATTGTACTGTGTTAATACTAAAAATTTTAAAGTTTTCAAGATTAAAGTATTATGATTACTATGTAATCTTTTATGCCTATCTCGTGCGTGAAACTGGATGACTATATCTCTTCCAGTCACGAATACAATAAATAGTTTGGACTGACAACCAGCCATATCCACAGAACTCAGCCCCAATTCACCAGACTAAGCAAGATAAATAACCCCCCTCCCCCCAAAAAACACCCCTCACCGTCTTCAAAATTTGGTGGAATGCTGCTGTCGTATGAACCGTTGTTTACTAAACTCTTGATGATGTCTTCCCTGAAAAAAAATGTAATTACGAAGTATAAAACTGATTTTGCATTTGATTTACATTGGGAGCTTGAGAGCGAGGGAGTGAGCGAATAAGAAGGGTTTTGACTGTTCGGGTGTTAGCAATAAGAACGGGGCGAACCCCTAGAAGACCCGTGGCGCCTAATCCTGGGGTGCCACGCGCAGAGAAAGACATAGGATCCGAACCGGGGCTTGGGACATTACAGCTATTCTACGTGACCCCGGCCCTGCCCTCTCCCCAGTACGAATGACGTCGAGGATGCGTGTAGGCAGCGATGTTACGTAGAGAGGAAAATGATGCGTGACAGAACTTTAAGACAGGTGAGTTTTACAGGTGTTTCGCAAAGAAGGTCCTGAGCGAAGGGTCGAAGGAGTGGCTGAATAAAGAAATAATACTGCACCAAGCAGCAGCAGCAGCAGCAGCAGCAGCAGATATTTCTTACGTGTTGACAGCTGTCAGCCGCCACGGGCGTTAAAAACAGTTATTCTTAAAGCACTGGGATATGTACTGGTACAGACAGCCAGTCGATGAACAGAAGGCCTACAGTTCTAAAATTAGAAAAGCTAAATTTATTCAGAGAAGATAACGTCTCGTCTGCTGTTGACATTAAGTGCACCCCAAAAATTTGTTTTTCTGCAGGCCGGTGATAGCTGCCTTTGTGCCGCCTTCGCCTGGGCGTGAGGAAGATTTTGGGGAGGCTGGCCTTCAATCATCTTCTGGCCTCAAGGATGCTGCCGACGGCTGTTTCGTGATGCAACCAACTGCAGTTTGACCCGTCCTAAGTGAGAGCCAGGTTGTAAGAGGATTCACTATTCACGGCAAGGCTCGAAGCGGTTCCAAGGTTGCCACTTGCGAATGGGGCTTAATCCAGGTCTGTGGAAGTCGCGGATTGTGGTCTAAAAGGAGTGTTCTGAGCGAACATTGCGCCCGACTCAATTTCTGTATTAAGGACGGCAAGACTGCTCACCGAAGTGCTTGGGGTTTTATTAGTAGGGCGCCAAAATATGTTTTTAAGATGGCGCTTAGGAAAAGCAGATGTGACGAAGTATTCGATGTGCTGCATGATGTACTTAAACAGCTGATCTAACCTTGATCGTAAGTGATTTAAAGAGACAGAGAGAGGGAGGGGGCGGGCAGACAGTCTGACAGAGGAACTGAGTGCACTCTCATTGGTCACGCTACCTGTCTATTTCTCTGTCTGTCCGTTCGTCTGTTTGTCCAGCTCTAATATTTTACTTTATCTTTCTTTCCTTCCATCACATCTGACTGTACAGTTGTGTCCAAGCTTTTGGCTTTTTATTTTTACGGTCTGTAAAGGGGGAGTGACAATAGAGTACTTAACGGCCCTCAACACTGACCCTAAAAGCATGCCCCATCCAGCTACGTCTGTTGATATAAAACTACACGTGACGAATCCGACGGTGTGGCTGAAGAATAGAGAGACGTTACTGGGAGGAAGAAAAGCCGAAGGGGAGGGTGTATGTCGACCTTGACATTCTGTCTGTTGAAACCAGGCTGGACTCGGGAGGGCGTGACAACATGTTCACGAATGCTGACCTCTTTCGTCAGCGCCTCGCAAGAATGCTTGCTGCTTGCACTGTCATCAAATTCCCAAGCCCTCGGTGGCCTCATGTCTGAGGTACCTGCACGTTTTCTGCGTCCGTCACTGTTTCCGATACGGAAATACCTGGCCGGGTGTCGGACACACCTTGTCTCGGGAATCTCAAGGACACGCATGCTAGGCGACATACTGTTTGGGAAACCCATCTGGATTCCCAGGGTTAGACTGCATAGTGAGACTGTGACTCATATTGTGTTTAGGTCGAGCCCTTCTCTTATGGCGCTATCCGAACATAAGTTTTCTCCTTTAAAAAAACGGTACGCGTATTTCTTTCGTAGTTAAATACGGACTGATCATAAATGTGCATTCCCACAAGAAATAGCATCCATAATAATATTTTATGTTATATAAAATTAACAGTTGGCATTTTAGAATGTTGGCACTTGCACAAGATATACTGTTTTCTCTTTGCGTAAACGCAATTGTTCGATTACGTTGTACTGCTAAAAAGAACATAGCAACAAAGAGAACGCACGCATACATGCACACGGGGAGCGACCCTTTCGCAGGTGCAGCACAATTTAAAATTCAAGCGTTCGAAGAAAATGGCGAGTATCAACATATTAGCCCGAAGTCGTTGGCAAAATCGACAAGAGAAGCAAGCTTTTAATTTAAAAAAAAACATTTGCACCGAGGAAAGTACTGCAGCACTCGAAACTGTCGGCATATGTGGTAGTTATGGAGCAAACGGCATATAGCGTGTCACTCGAAACTGTCGGCATATGTGGTAGTTATGGAGCAAACGGCATATAGCGTGTGAAAGGTGGTTTTACACTTTGACAGTATTCAGCGGCAGTGCAGTCGAGTGGGGGAATAAAGAACCCCATCATTGTGGCTGAAACTGAAAGAGTATTTGTCAAAAGTAAACACAAACTCGATCTGCAGCTCGCGTTAGGCTGTCGGTGTTGTAAGGAGCAATGCTCTGTACGATAATTTCGCATGCGTCAGAAAAGTTTTCTTTTTTCAATGAAGGCTTTGTAAAGTGCAAAAAAAAAAAAGTCCAAAAGAAACCCCATTTCTTTCGCCTTACTTGTGGCAAAAGGTTAATGACAAGAATGAAGACGTCCTTTCCCCCATTTTGTTAATACCTCTATGGTAAAGAATGGTAGCTTGCAAGTGAGCCTGTTAATTTTCCTCTTTGTGGGTGTTGTAAGAAATGGAGAAAAGCTATAGATATACGTTAGTAGTGTTTTTCCTAAAGGAACTGTACAGGGGCGGATTATCGGGTGGGGCCAAGGGGGCCATGCCCCCCCCCTCCAGCAGAGAGAGAGAGAGAGAGGTGGACGCTATATTACAGCTTTTTGACGACAATTAGAAATGGCCAGGTTACATATATTCGACCAGTCCTTACTGCCGCTCAGATGTATACTGACAGATGTATACTGACAGATGTATACTGACAGATGTATACTGACAGATGTATACTGACAGATGTATACTGACAGATGTATACTGACAGTCGTGACAGATGTATACCAAGTTGGGACTCGCCTCAGAGTACACGTAGGAATAAAAATTTCGCTTCCTGTACTTTCGAAGCAAACTGTATCCAGTAGTCGCATTAACTTCACCGAGTACAGCGAACCACCTCGTTGCACTGAGCGGTCCTCCCTCTTCCTCAGGCCGCGGCACACCAACAATGCGAATGTCGGTCGAGGCAGACCGCTGTTCGTGGTGAGCACAACTTGGACTCGGCCGCCAGGTGGGGTATCCATAATCTAATCTGATCCCCCCTACCCTCCACAAAATTCGACACTCGTCATGCACGTAGAGGGCGCAGAACTATTGCTTATACCTCACACAAAGTACTGGCAGCGCTAGACACAACCGTATGCTGACGTATGCAATCAAGGGAGCCTACCGTACCCAAACACGTAGCAAAGAGAGAGTCGAAAGTAAGGAACGTGGCAGATCTGCTTACGTCAGCATACGGTTGTGTCTAGCGCTGCCAGTACTTTGTTTGGGTTGTCGTTTGACGATTTATAGCGCTCTGTCCTCATTTGTTCTTGTTTGATTATACCTCACACAGTTCCCACATCTTCACAAACACCATGTCGCAATATAGAATATCACTGGGTTTGCATGGCTTTAAGTCGGACAAAAACATGGATCTAACTGATCCGCGCGAATTAAACAATTCGTCAGTATTTCTGTTTTTTTAAAGTTCTGTACAAAAAATTCTCCTCACCGAGATTTTAGTGCAAACATGAGTGTTTAATGAATATTCGATCCAATTAAAAATATATTACGTTTTGTTGCAGATGGATGGACTATAGTTTCTTATGACTGCTTTTATCCGACTTAGTCGCGCCTGTGAACCCTCTTTAGTCGCACCGTGTAAGTCCTGCGTAACAGACCTTCCAGAAGGTCACAGGTTGTTAACCAAATAAGGAATGTCGATTGTTACTATCAGAATTTGGCGAAACTATTCCGGCTTTACTTAGTTTTAGAAAAGTAGGAACAGATCGAGAAGACAAGAAAAAGCGCATCGGAAGAGGTAATAACGGGGGGTAACTGCATAGTTTTATCGTCCAACACGCCAGGGACGTGTGCGCGCGCGTTTAGTTCTAACTTCCTGTCACTCCATCCGACGTTTTTCACATATTCTTTTCCCGAAATCTTTTGTATCTGCCACCTCAAAAGCAAACATCAAAATCTTTTAAATGCAAGGATATAAACAGCTCAATTCGGCTATGAAAGACAGATGCATGGCGATTTAGTGTGTAAGCTGTATGCGTGCGCATTTACCTGTTGGTACCCAGGTAAATACATTTCGCGGGTGGCGCTGAACGTAAGAGGCCGAAGATACGATGCTTTTTGTGGACGGATACAAAACTAACCTTGCTCAGACCAAAACGGGGATCTGTGTACCCTCTTTGTGCAGACCAGTAAACAACACCCCCCACCCCTTTGATTGCCCAGTTTCCTAACCGTAACGGGCTCCCCCTTCCAGGCCAGTTTAACCGTCTTAACCCCTTCCAGCCCAGTTTCTAACCGTGTCATCGCCTTCCAAACCAACTCGTTTATTGTGATCTAGACTGAAAAATAAACGGCAAAGTGTTTTGATCGCGGAGATGGGAGAATGTAAATATATGCAAGTGTAAAAGCTGTATATTTGCTTTATTTATATGTACTTTTATTTTTAAAGAGTGGGATACAGTCTCGAAGATAAAGCTAGTCAAAATCACCGTTTAGTCTGTCACAGTGTCGAAACTGTGGTAGTCGAGATAGTCCCTTTAGTCTCTCTGGTATTTGTCGAAACTGTAACTAAACCACTGCTGGTTACACAGTCGAAATAGAAACTAGACCAGATCATGTCTTAACTAGCCGGGTGGCACGGTGCCGACTTTGTCAAGTACCTCACGAAGACGAAACGTCACGATCAGTGGCAACATATCGTTTCCTGTCATAGTTCTCCACTGCACCCCTGGGGTACGGTATAATCCAAGGAGTCTATAGCGCGAAGGCCAGAGGGCGCGCTTCTTTATGAATGGGATTTTAGCTTACTTTCGCAACACAGCATGTTACGACTCGGCAGAAACAGGTGGGCACAATCAAGCCTGTTGGGTTACTGCAGGATAAGCCACTTGTCGTGTACGACAATCCGACAGTGTCGTGTGCAGCAATTAATCGGAAGTGTTGTTCGCTCTCCTCCGCCGCCTCTTACCCTTTGAGGTTTGGCCTATGGCCTTTGACCTTTATGCAATCAAAACTGTCTTTAAAATCAGATTTTAAACGGCACGATTTGTTGTTTTTTTATTGGTCGGTGTGCCAGAGGGTGAAAAAAACATGGCGACGGATCGTGACAGAGAACCAGTAAATAACGCACACACGGATGTAGGGTTAGAGTGACTCATCGAGGTCGGGCGCCACCCTAGGTGTATAAAGAAGTGTTTCCTTCTGTTGGGGAGGTGTCGGCTTTGTGCACTGCACGGGTATGGTACACTGAATGTCCGGTTGGAGAGGAGAGAGGACAAAGGGACAGGAAGCGTACCATCAAATTTCGTCAACAAGGGGAGACTGGCTGGCTGTTTTCGAACCACCAGGGCATATGCTTCCAGGAGCCACATTCACGCCTCGCTTCTTAATTTCCTGTCTTACGACTGCCCTTCCTTTCCATCTTTTTGTAACTTCTCCCTGTTACTCGCAATTCTTAATGCGCAAAAGCCCCAAATTTCTTTTGTCTTTTCACTTCTAACACGTCTTACACATTTATGTTATAATGCTCGCTCAGCCACCTTAACAAATTTCTGAATGAATCAGCTGGATTCGCTTCCCCCCTCCCTCGCCTTGTGATCATTCTCCTGTCTGTCCCCTTCTATCCCCCACCTCCGCTATGTCCTTTTTTTCGCTTCACACTCTCATACCCTATCCCCATTTCGCCCCACTGATCCTCTCATTCGTTCGTTTGTGTATTCGTTGGTTGGTTGATTGATTAATTGAATGAGTAAAAGAGTGAGTTAGTGAGTGAGCGAGCACTCGTGTTCGTTCGCATTTTGCGCGCATTTTCTTGACGTGCGCAGCTTTTAAGTTGACAAAAGCAATAACCCCCCCCCCCAAAAAAAAAGAAATCACGAATACCCCCCCAAAAAAAGTTATTGCCAGCGTCCCTTGTGCTGTGTGTGTGTCTAGTAGGTACATGATGGTTGTGTGTCTAATAGATACAAGATCTTTTTGTGTCTACTGTCTAGTAGATACATGATGCTTGTGTGTCTAGTAGGTACAGGATCGTTGTGTTTCTAGTAGGTACAGGATCATTGTGTTTCTAGTAGGTACAGGATCGTTGTGTTTCTAGTAGGTACAGGATGGTTGTGTGTCTAGTAGGTACATGATGGTTGTGTGTCTAGTAGGTACAGGATAGTTGTGTGTCTAATAGATACAAGATCTTTTTGTGTCTACTGTCTAGTAGATACAGGATGGTTGTGTGTCTAGTAGATACAGGATGGTTGTGTGTCTAGTAGGTACAGGATGGTTGTGTGTCTAGTAGGTACAGGATCGTTGTGTTTCTAGTAGGTACAGGATGGTTGTGTGTCTAGTAGGTACAGGATCATTGTGTTTCTAGTAGGTATAGGATCGTTGTGTTTCTAGTAGGTACAGGATGGTTGTGTGTCTAGTAGGTACAGGATCGTTGTGTTTCTAGTAGGTACAGGATCGTTGTGTTTCTAGTAGGTACAGGATGGTTGTGTGTCTAGTAGGCACAGGATGGTTGTGTGTCTAGTAGGTACAGGATGGTTGTGTGTCTAATAGATACAAGATCTTTTTGTGTCTACTGTCTAGTAGATACAGGATGCTTGTGTGTCTAGTAGGTACAGGATCGTTGTGTTTCTAGTAGGTACAGGATCATTGTGTTTCTAGTAGGTACAGGATCGTTGTGTTTCTAGTATGTACAGGATCGTTGTGTGTCTAGTAGGTACATGATGGTTGTGTGTCTAGTAGGTACAGGATAGTTGTGTGTCTAATAGATACAAGATCTTTTTGTGTCTACTGTCTAGTAGATACAGGAGGGTTGTGTGTCTAGTAGGTACAGGATGGTTGTGTGTCTAGTAGGTACAGGATAGTTGTGTTTCTAGTAGGTACAGGATCATTGTGTTTCTAGTAGGTACAGGATGGTTGTGTGTCTAGTAGGTACAGGATCGTTGTGTTTCTAGTAGGTACAGGATCGTTGTGTTTCTAGTAGGTACAGGATGGTTGTGTGTCTAATAGATACAAGATCGTTGTGTGTCTAGTAGGTACAGGATCGTTGTGTTTCTAGTAGGTACAGGATGATCGTGTGTCTAATAGGTACAGGATTGTTGTGTGTCTAGTAGGTACAGGATGGTTGTGTGTCTAATAGATACAGGATTGTTGTGTGTCTAGTAGGTACAGGATCGTCCAGACCGCCAGATAAAAGGAGGGTAAGGAAAAAAAGAAAAGGACGAATAAAAAAGGTAGATTCAAGGCCGGATAGGGGGTGCTTTAGGTGATTGTGCCCCTTCCCCCGCGCCTACATACTCTGTACGCCTGTACATATGCCTGTACACCTGTAGGTGCTTAGCGGGAAACCAGCGGCACATAACGAACGAACGGTTAACGAACAGACGGGAACAGACGGATGGACGCGCGGAACAGAACCATTTCAATTGTCACCCCCTCCCTCTTTCTCTGGGTGGGTAATTTAAAGAGAGGGAGCAAGCGAGAGAGAGAGAGTAGTAAAACATGGCTATTCATACCAACTTGGCAAGTAGAAAACAACAGCAAAAAAAAAAAAACCCAACAACACCCCATAAATATAGAAGCAAATAAATAAGACCTGTTGTTCCGACCCGTAGCCTAACTTGTTCCCATTTTTTAAACTCCTGAACCCCCGCAAAAAAAAAGTTCAAGAACCCTCCCCCCTCTCTAATTTATTAATCCAGCCCAGAGATGGAAACAGAATGGAAGATGGTACAAAGGAAAGATAGAAGGAAGAAAATAATGAAAGACGGATGAACAGTGCGGAACGTTGCTTGGTTCTCCTGTATTAAACAGAAAGTAAAGCACTAAGGCAGGACAAGGAACTTAAAAAAATTACCATAGCACGTGGAACCTCTTTGCTCAGGGCGAGTATAGTCCCTCAGTAGAGAGGGAATTTCGATCAGAAGCACAAGGCACGCACACATTGAAACTCATTTTCCAGGACCTTCTTTTCCACGTTACGCTGTTACAATCTTGGGTTTTAAGATATTACAAATATCCTATAATTTTTTAAAATATCATAAATGCCTCCTTTTGCATGTTACATTAAATTATAACCTTTGCTTGTAAAATTTCACAGGACTCTCGGCCAGTATCGCCGACACAGCACTACCCATTCATTTTCCAGCACACCGACGTGCTTCGTGCTAGAACTAGCACGTTTTCTCCTACTTGGAAGAAACAGCCATCGAAATTTGCTGCACAACATTTGGGAAAATAGATGAGACCCACACAGAATTAGTACGTCGAATGACGACACTCGTAACAAACTAGTCTGATTTGATGTAACAAAAGTGTCGTGTAGTAACCAAGACATTCCCCCCCTCCACCGAACAACAACAAAACCTATGCATCAGCAGGGTATCTGACCTCGTATTAGCTGACTGGAGTAGCTATTTAGGACTGCTTTCCTCCTCGAGACTCGTATAGTTAAAAATCGCCTTTCGCTCAAGCCATGCTCTTACCGTTTGAGACCAGCCGACAGTGGACACTGGTTTCCCAAGACGACCAAAGTTATGATGCACATCCCCCAAGCTCCAGCGACTAAGGTCTCCATCGTGCTAGCTGTCTTGTCTGAGGTCTTTTCTCCAAATCGTCCCACCTCGTCGGTGAAAAGGTCGGCCGGCTAGCCCAAGTTCTTCGAACGGCGGTTCACAACAAACTTACGCACGCCTCCAACACCCTGGAAAGCAAGACAGTACCGGCTTGACCCCGCGCGCGTTAACTGTTGCGTAACCGTTTTCGATGCGAAGGCAGACCTTAAGCCTGCTTCGTATTTTTTTTTAAAAATCTGTAATAACCGACAAAGTCAAACGGCGTGCAGAGAAGATATTCTTTCTTGGAAGGTTAAGAGCTGTCCGATCAACGTTTTTTCTCTCTCACACACATTGGTTGAATTAGACAGCAATGTGGCATCGATTATTTTACATAGTGACACCTACTCCGGGTTTTATTTTTTAAAAGCTGTCAAAAAAAAAAACCAGCGAGCAACATCAGTAAAGTAGGGTGGTCCTTACCAGTAAATGCACCTTCGTCAGCGATGACGCGTTTGAAATGCTCAACTTCACTTTGGCTTCCCTTTGCAATAAATCAAGGGGACCACATATCTAAGTACGTCCACAATCTGCAGCTTTCTAGATGATTCGATCGTAAAATTGATGGACTCGGCCTGTTAAAAAAATTTCGCTTCCAGGCAAACTGGCCACGCGGTGACAACTGTTTAGTCAAGCGCAGTCTTCTAGTTTGGCACTCCCTACGACGAATAAGCAAAGAGATGTTTTGCGTTCCTCGGGTGCATGTCTTTCTGTCCTTCGCGCTTCTTGACTTGCACAGGGGGCGCTGAAGACGGAGGCAAACCTTGAAGCGTCCAACGTGTCTCTGACGACAAACCTTCGCGGTGTCGCGTTTTAAACCCGCAGTCGTCATCACACCCGCTGAGCCTATGCATGCAAAAGTGATTTTTTAAAAGGGAGGGCTGGAGGAGGGGTCAAGGTAGATCCCTTGACAGCTGCGATTGAGCCCGTCCCGGATGGATGACTTGCACCCCGATGAGATCCCACTGTGCTCGCCAACAGCCCTCGTGACGTATAGGGCTTGCCTATTCTACCTGTCCCTCTGAAATGATCACTTCCCCAGAACAATAGTTGCTGTCGAAACACTGTTCCCTTCTGTTTTGACTAGGAAACACACCGGTACTTACTCATTCAAGATTAGTTTATTTTTAATATTGTTTACACAACTCAGTTATTTTGTGTTGTTTTGTATACAGATCAGTAGTGTGATGTTACTCCAGAAAAACGTATCGAGTACTTTCAGCTATTATTATTATTATTATTCGATTGTTGTTGGTGTTCGGATTGAAACGCAATCTGCTTTGGAAATGTAGCAGACGCTATGGGCCTCACACACGCAAGATTAATTTCGTGATATAATATCTGCATGCACAGACAGTTTCTCCCACGAAGCGATGTCTCAAGTAACCACATGAGCTTGCACTGTACATACGGACACTTCACGCAAACTTTTGGAATCCCTGAATGACCGTAGAAGCTTAAAGTGCCTGTACGCAACAAAGCCACACAAAGAACTATTTAAAAACATCGGGGTTTTTTTGTTTTTGTTTTTTTTTGCTGTTGGGAGTCGGCGTAAAGCACTATGCGTATCCACATCGACATCGCGCGCTCTCTCTCTCTCACACAATCTCTCTCACCTCCTCTCCTACTTTCTCAGTTATTGGGAATTTGGTGCTGCAGGCACTGTTGACAATGCAGCGGTGTGGCTAAATGCACGAAAGTTAACCCCACTGAGCTTCCCGGGACAACAGGCAACTATTATGCGGGCTGGGCTGTCGTTTGCAAGTCGTCATTCGCAACGCGCAAGCTTGTGATCAGCGAAAGTGTCGAAATGGCGAGTGAATACAGGGGTCAAAGTGCAGAAGAATCAGTCACATAAACAAGGTAACAGCAACGGCAACAAGAGAAGAACACGTAAAACAGCCCACGAGGTAATTATAGTACGCGAGGTTACCAAACATAGCGATCAGTTTAAAAAGAAATAACTTTCGCCCGTCAACACACACTTGTGATCGAGTGAGCTTCAGCGAGTCATAAACTTGATTCTTGTTTGAATGAACGATTATTTCATTGTGCGTGCTTCCTATAGTAACCGGGCGACCCCACGTCCACAAAAACCAGATGCCCCAAATCAGGCCGAAACACAGTTACTCTGCCCTATCGGCTGAAATGATCACGTGTCCAAAGACCCCGAATCAGCCTGATCACATGACGACCATACCTGAAAGACGAAAATTCCTGAAGCTGAAGAAACTCAGTCGGTGCCGACTTCTCCTGCCACGTTCGGGAACCTGTTGTTGAGAGGACGAGGTCTTGTCACGTGATTAGTTTTATGTGCATTCAGAAGAGGAAGAAGGAGGAAGCGGAAGAGGATAGAGGAGGACACAAAGACTATCGCCTTCGTCCTTCTGACCATCTTCCTCACTGTCTTGGGGAGGGGTCTCTTGGTTAGCCAGTCTCAGGGCGCAAGGCTGGGGGCATTAGGGCTGGACAGCTTTGCGGGTAGAGCTGCGCACTAGCGTGTGGATGTTGGTGGTTCGAATCCCGGAGTGGTCAATTAGGGATTATTTTCTAACGTCAAACGTTGTGCAGTCTCCATTCGACCATCCTCCAAACATAAACTGCCTGTACGCAGTGCAGAGCCTAGTAAAGAACCCAATTCCCCGAAAGTTCGAAATCACCGAGAGGTTGAAGAACTGTCCCTCTAAAATTACCTACCTATCTAATGGCAAGGCGATGTTGGCCAATGGTTTAAAACTGTCGCTCCGATATCACTATCAGTCGATACTGGGCCAACAATCTGAAACTATCGGCCAACACCGCCGACACAGGGCGGAGAGATTTCAGTTCTCTTGCTGCACCCGAAATGTAAAGGGTTAAACAAAATTACGTTGTTTGGTGAAGTCTTGTCACAACTGTTCAAAGACTTTTCAGCGATGGAAAGTATCTCTGCATGGTTATGATCGACACAATTATTTTTCGCTCTAAAGTTCTTTTAAATCGAGTAGTATTTCATCCATAATTACAGATTTAGACCTTCACGAGCTCTCACCGAAGCTTAAGCATGTGGTTGGATTGGAAAAAATGAATAATTTATAAGTAAGATTCGCTTGGCTTTACCACAGAACTCAGAAAGATTTGAGAAACGTGACTAGGAGAAGAATGATTTGGGAAAGAAGCATTTCCCTGGATTATAAAAGTATCTGGGCTTAAGACGGGATAGCTGGAACTACCACACCTTCAATGATTCTCCAATCTCTTGAATAGCTCTGACTTTCTTTTTTGATTTTTTCCCATTTTCCTTCCTACTCGTTTGCTCCACTTAAGACATGTTTAACAAGCGAAAGAAGAAAAACGCATTCTCAATGTCTAGGATGTATTACGCAAATTCACCGAGTACTCAAAACCCACCATTCACGCAGAACAAAAAAAGGAAAGAAAAATGCGCACACACCAGCACATGGACGTACCCACACACGGACACATGCGTGCGCACAAAAGCATACACATGCGATTCCCCCTCCCCCCCCAAAAAAAAACTGCCCGAGCACACACTCTCACAAAGGGACCCTCACACGTGGACATTTAGAGGGAAACAGGCGGCCGGCTGGTGTTACGGGGGAAAGAATTGAAAACAGGTGTGGTGCTAGCTGTAGGTAAGGCGGGCCACAGGAAGTGAAGGATCTTTATTATGCAGTGTCCGGGGCCCGAGGCTCGTCAACACAATACGGCAGACATCTAGCCAAACATATATTAGACACCATAACAGGGTTGTTTCTATCGCAAAAATCAACACACTAAAAAAAAAAAATCACCTCCATCGCACGCTCGCGCGCAAATACGCATGGCCAGTGTTCTCGCACTCAGTAAGCAAAGACAGGATCACCCATTCCACGATTTTGGACGCGCAAAACCGGATAGGAAAGCTTGACTTCTTCTGTCGTTTTATTGAAAATCTGATTTAAGCTTCTAAAGTAAAAACCCTCCTTTTAAACTTCTAAATAAAAATCTGTCAACGCTGTTAATTTATTTCCCGCTTGTAAAAGACCAAATTTTTAGCATACTAGCTTTTTGTGCCTCTTCTTTATGGTTATTTCATGCACTGGCAAACCGAGTAATCGAATATATTGGGTGTTGGCAATGGGCGCTGAGTGAATAAAGATACATTTCGTACCGTGAGTGGGGAGTGTAACGAAGACATTAAAATTACACCTCACGTATCACGTATCACGTTGCTAAACTCGCATGGCTGATGCATCCGTCAGTGGCAACAGCGAGTGCAGAGGGCACGGCACCTTGGGATAAAATGGCGTTTTATGCTTTCTCTAGGCAACCGATGTGCTGAGGCAATTATCTGACAGGCCATCAATGCGATGCACCAGCCACGCCAGAATGCTTTCTTGAACGGACGCTGCTGCATAACGTAGCCTCGTTTTCACTGTCCAACAGCTTCCTGTCTTCGAAATTATAAAACAGCTTGATGCTTTGACGTTTTGAAAACGACTCGGTGTTTTGGGCTTCGAAAATAATTCAAAGCTTTGAGGTCTGAAAGCAGTTTGGAACCTTCTCGATGGGCGATTTACACACACACACACACAAAAACCCCACTTGAAGCAATCGTCAATACCCAAAAATCATTCATCACATACTATAAAATGACTTTTCTTTGCGCACTTTTATTAATCTGTTTTAATAAGTAGTGGGTCTTTTTAACACAAAACTTCCATCGTAAAGTCACAAAACTATCACCATATATCATCTGTTAGTGTCAGGACACAGCCTTTCTTCTCTCTCATACGCAATGCCGCACGCATGCACATTCGCATGCACACACTCCACTGCCAGCACACATAACGTTAGTGCTGGATCTCTTTCAAGGCTGACGATAATTTTATCAAAATCTGTGTAACTCAGGAAACCTGACGTTTTAGTCCGTCCTGATGATGGCGTAATACCCAGAAACTCTGACTTGGTCTGTTTGTCTCCAACACTTGTTCCCTTACTTTGTTTTCACCACAAGTACATCCTGTCAATATTTAGACGTTAAAATGAATGTAGTGACACGCGACCGGAACTCAAGTTCACATCGCCAGACGCAGCTCAGTTCGTGATGGCCAGTCATGTCTCATCGCTGTCTAAACGATGCCTGTATTCAGTGACAACGCTTTTTACAAAATGAAGGCTACTTGCAACTCCTTGGCAACTTTCACAACTCTTGGCGACGCCCATTCCTTGCCAAACAGTTTAGAAAGACATACAGCCACACACACACACACAGCCAACCACACACACACACACAGAGCCTGCTTAGGGACTTGATATTACGTCAGCCAGATGAAAAGACGATCACATTACCCATGGCGAGGGCTACACAAAGGTTTTTCTCGTTAACGCTGGGTCAGATTCTGATCTAGGCACAGACAGCATAAGAGCAGCGTCTTGGTTGCTGAAATACAAACCAAAATATTGGCCTTCATTATTACGCAGGCAGACGACGGCTTTCCTAGAAGGGCAAAGCCCCCCCCCCTCCAGTTTTAGGACTGACCTCACATGAACAGCTATTATCCACGTAAAAACGCTGCTGCTCACAGGTCTAGTTTGTGGACAGGGTCAAAACAAAGCCTGGATTTCAGTAGTCTATAGCCAGTGAACGTATGTATACTAAATCAGTACGAACATATAAATTTGGAGAAACTGAAAGGAACGAGGGAAGGAAGGAAAGAAGGGAGAAAGATATGCAGCCAGAGAGAGAGATAAAAAAGAGAGAAAGAGACTCTGCAGCACTCCATCTACATGCTTTCTCTTCGTACGACCCATTAAATCCCGCAGAAACATACTTTAACATGAAAGCTTTTGTATCAGTAACTTTGCAACCACAAGAACGACTTAAATCAAACTCTCGTAAATTATACAACAGTCCCAGACACAGAACCTTCTATATCATTTGTCTGCAGAGTCCTCTCTTCAGTCCATCTCTACCAGTTCTCTACATCATTAAATTTTGCCCGCTACCCTACTTCTTCACCTTTCCCACCCCAAGGTCGTCTACAATAACATCACTGCGGTTAGGTCTGTTGCGTTTTGAAGGTTTTCTTCAGCGCTATAGTTCCTGTATTGTTCATTGTATTCTTTTTTATGATCGTCTCACTTCCTTTCATTCATTGAATTGATAGTAAGCTTCCTTTCATTCATTGAAGGATTGACACGTTAATGACGCATAAAATTGTGTAGTCATAGAAGGAAAGACGTCACGCGTTCTTTCATAGAAACGCGTAGATATCAGCTTGGAAGAACCAATGAGAAGGTGTAAATCGTGTTGTTAAGGGAAACAGAGAAAACTTTGGGGCGGAGGCCTAACGCTTCATGAGTTTTGGGAGAGAAGTTACAGAGGTCAGACGTGTGTTGCAAGCTTGCGAATCTTGCCAACGGTTTTTCCTACAGAACTAGACGCGTTGCTATTCCAGAGAGAATATTCTTCGGTCACTGGAAGGAAAGGTAGATTTCGTGTAGCGACAAAACTCATTCGGGAATCATAGCTCGTAAAAAAGGTGACGAGGAGCAAAAGGAAATTGTCTTCAACGGTTAGCCGTTAGCTATACGTTTTACGACGGAGGCTGTGTCCGTGTAACTACGTAGCAAGCTATCGTACGACAATATCAGTAGTTCATCGCCCGCCGGGGGAAGTTCATTGTTACACTTCCGCAGCGAGTACGTGTCAACCTTTCTATGTCTTATGAGGGGATCATAAGATAATGTTAGATTCTCAGTGGTGCAAGATCTAACGGACGAGCTATCGATATTCAACACCGTGAATCTGTCATTCATTGGAATAGTCTAATAGTAGACTGAGAGTGTACAGCCAAGCGGACTCCATTCACTTGTAGAAGTGAACTTTTTTTTCCCATAGATCAAAAATCTATGAAAAACTGATCGTTACCTTGTGTCAGTTCAGCAAGGTCACCTCAAGGTCCAACGGACTAGCATAACAATACATGGTTCGTAACCAGTGTTCCTGACATCTTTAGACAAGCCCATCTACCAAGTTCTTCTGGCACTGTTCAACTGGTCTCACAGATCACCTTTGACCCTGCTACAGACGTTCACAGATCTGCGCTCGTCAATCGGAACATTTGCTTCTCACTACGAACTGCGTCAGCGTGTCAACTATCATACCGTGTTCGAACTACCTCTGCGGATCATTTCCTGATGTGAACATTCTCCTGTTTTTGGATTAACTGTTCTGTTCCGGGTTTTGGATAACACATTTTCCGCAAGTAACCTGTTACGATAGCACATTGACTCATATGAATTTAATTGTATGCTAGTTGTGTTACTCAGTGTTCAGACAATTGTTTCGTGTCTCAAACTGTTGCTATCACGCTCACACACACACACACACACACACGCACTGTTACGTATTTGTTCAATTGCACCATTCATTCCTCTACTTTCATTCTTAATGTTCACAGTTCAATAAATGTGTAAAGTTATCTGGCCGTGTACCTTTTGCTTGAAAAGGTGAGGGTCTGCACTAGGCGTATGTTTCTCGTGTTTCCTTCCCTAGAATTCTAGCACACCCCACAAAACGTTACAAGGTCTGTAACCTCAGGTTACATGACGGACGTGCAACAGATCGTAGTGCATGCGTCCCTCACCACCATATCTTACCGCCCCCCCCCCCAATTCTGACACTGGGTCATCACCTTGCCTATGTCGACCGTTCTCTGCCGCTCTGTCACCCCCCCCCACCACCACCACCCAACCTGCACACATTTGCTGCATTTCATCTGCCGTCTAATACGCACCTGGCACCTTAGATTTTCACCTGCTACCATTAACCTGCGGCTTTGTAATGCTCTCTCCTGTCGCCCACCTAACCTGACAAGTACACCTGTCCGTCAAACTCGCTCCGCATCACGACGTTAAACATTTATCTACCATTCACAGGTCTTCTGGTCTCTAATCAAACATTATCCTACAACTCATCCGTCTTCTGGTCTCATCGGCAATCCTACAATTACTCGTCTTCTGGTCTCATCACCAATTATTCTATTCACCCCGTTTTATGGTCTCATTGCCTACTATCCTACAATTCGCACGTCCTCTGGTATCATCGGCAATCATTCTACATTTCACCCATCTTTTGGTCTGATCACCAATTATCCTATCATCTCTAATTATCCTGAAATTAACCCGTCTTCTGGACTCATACCCATCTATCCTACAATTCAACCGCCTTCTCGTCTCTCACCACCCAGGCAGGTGACCACCCATCCTCCTACCTGACTTTCACCTGGATGTTTGTGGCTTATAAGTCGCGCTGCCACTCACCCGCCACCTGTGGACTGTGGACCGGAGTCCAGGCTCTCGCGACTGGATGACGTGGACCTGTCTGGCTGGTGCCGGCGACTGAGTGGCGCTGATGCGGGGGGAGGCATCAACTCCTTGTCCTTAACCTGCAGGACCAGACCCAAAGATGTTTGACAATGACCAACAACCAACCGTGTATCACAACGAGGGCTTTATGAGATGTTAGACGATGACCAACAACCGACTGTGTATCACAACGAGGGCTTTATGAGATGTTTGACAATGACCAACAACCGACTGTGTATCACAA